>JAHDVE020006826.1:0-186925 GCA_022606495.2 Halesus radiatus
AAATCTCCTCTCACTACTTCGGGCTGTAACATCATCCCTAAAACAGGCGTTAAACTTCTAGGTGTGCATCTAGATGCAGATCTATCACTCAAATCCCAGATTAACAAGACAGTAAGCGCAGGTTTCTTTCACCTGCGGCAAATCAAATCAATACGGAGAAATATTCCAGCTCATGGCACAAAGATGTTGGTAAATTCTTACGTTGTGTCACGACCTGATTATTGCAACGACGCATATGAAAGTTTCCCCAAAATATATACTGGCAGACTTCAGTCAGTTTTCAATGCTGCAGCAAGGCTGATAACCGCCGATTCCAAATACTCCCACATATCTCAACATCTGCGGAACTTTTATTTGCTCAAGTATCCTGTGAAGATCCAGTTCAAATTATGCTGTATGGTCTTTAAGGCGATACACGACATGGCACCACCCTACTTGTCAGAACTATGCACTCCAAACGATGTCAATACTAGGCAATCATCTCTTCGATCAGCGTCTTCAACGGCCATGGTAAGACTCTCAGTACCTAAACGCAATCCCAATACCAATTTCGGAGACCGAGCATTTGCAGTAACAGCCCCAACAGCCTGGAACAAACTCCCTTCACATTTGCGAAAAATCGACAGCTCTACTGATTTCAAAGCAAAACTAAAGATTCATCTTTTTAAATTATCGTATCCATAATAACGACCGCATTGGTTTAATGGTGCTTTCGAGTACTCAGTCCAATGGAATTACTTATATACCTATGTACCTTCTACCGTCCAGATTACCGTCTTTAACTTCAATAACAATTATTACACATTTACTTTTGTATGCTTTACCACTTTATAATATTATATTAATATTATTTAATATTATTTATAATATTATAAGTAGGTATGTTAGTTGTAGGACTCTAGTATTAAGCCATAGTTGTAAGTCATTTTGCAGTATTGTATATAAAATATGCACTTGGTCATAGATATGTATTAGTTTTAAATATGTACTAGGTTTATACATGTGTTAGACTTATATTCTAGGTATACCTACTTATGTCTAAATTGTAAGTCACTAGCTATAAATTTTAGTTAGTAAGTCACTAGCTATAAGCCACAGATGTAAGTCAATAATTACGAGTGTCAGTAGTTAATCCCTAGCCATAGTTGTAAGTCAATAGTTATAAGTCTTACTTAAAAGCCGAAAATAATAAACTTTAGCTGTAAGGTATTGATTGTATGTTATTTAATTAATTGTGTGGCGCCCTTGAGGTGATTTTCCCACGAAAACGGCGCTATTGAAGTAATACAATTATTATTATTATTATTATTAGAAAGTAATAAATAATGCATCCATACGTTTTTTCTAATGCACTATTTATTTTTCACTCATGTATTATGCAATATGCACAAAACTCAATTTGACTCTCGTGAAACGCGAACTTCGCGTTTCACAAAGTGTTCTTAGTGTAAAACATTTTTCTGAATTAAACTTTTTTTTTTAAATTTCTGTAATTAGTTTTCAAAGTTAAAATAATTTTCGAGGTTCAATTTTTTAAAGCCCACTAAAACGCTTCAAATCTATGGGCGGTCGATTTTAAGCAGTTTTGAGGTTAGAATGTCAAATGTTAAAAGACGGATGAACTTTACCGTACATAATTTTATATTCTATTCATAGTAAACCATAACTAAGTAGTAAAATTAAGTACCATTTTAGAGACATTACTCGAGGAATAATAATAATAATAGTTGGATGATTTGTATAGCGCCGTTTTTGTGAAAAATCACCTCAAGGGCGCTGTACAAATATTTCTTAACTAATTATGTACACACAGATACAGAAAAACATACTTACCTGGCAGGTCGCTTCAGCTGAACACAGTTTTAGAAAAATTTATTTATATAGATGATAGTTTCACATGGTTATTTGTTTCTCCTTTTCTATTGATGTTACATTTATTAGATGATTGGTGGCACAAGAAGAGGTGGTATTTATTGAATTATTGGTATTAAATTTTAGGACTGGAAAGTATTCATAAACTGAATTTTAGGACTCGAAAATATCTATAAAATTACCTTAAAAAGCGTAAGAAGCTTTTAATAAATATTAACGTTTTTTTTATTATTTATTTTACACTGGTTATTTACAGTGTTGCGGGCTGTGGACGCATTTGCGCACCGATGCATGAATTTTTAATTTAATTTTATTGTTATTATTATTTTATTTTTTTTATTATTTTTTTATTTAATGACTTTAATAATGGTATTCGTAAAAAGCATTTACTTAAAGAGTTAATATGGCCCTGGCGAAGAAAGGGTACTTCCGAAACCGATTGATTGTTATATTAAATTGAAGTGGTCCAAAACAAATGTACACATTTATGTAAACATAATATAATAATAGAATCCGCATTGACAATATACCATAATTAAATTAATTAAAAATTAGTTTGTAATCGCTAATTTATTAATGTATACATATCAACATGTTTCAAAAGTGATGCATTCCTCATCAGGAATATACAGAATACTAAAAAATAATAATATCAAGAACAAACTTTGTGTGCAAGCTTTTTGTATATGGATATCTCATTTAAAATTACAGTCAATTGTTAAGCCGAGACAAGCATTCTTTTACAAGTTCAATATTCTGACATGAGCATGGTAGCATTACAGAATTGTGAACGCAATTAAAATGTTGAGAAATGATTTTAGGAGTTATAGTATTGTTAGCATGGGAGATCTGATGTCTATGAGCGTTTATTTTTTGGCATTGATTATTAATCCTACACCATGACACCACTTTTGAAGAGTGAGACAGTCCATTTGCAGTAAAATATTAGCTGTTAATAAATCTAGATGTAAAATAATGTTGTGTCGTCAGCATAAATATAATGTTATACATGAGAAAAAAATCATTTCATTCCAATAACATACACAATATAGATGGTAAGGCCTAGTATGGACCCTTGTGGTACTCCTGCAAAAATGTTTTTTTTCGCTGTAATGTTCTAAATTTTTTAAACAAACTTTTCCGTTTTTAAAATAATTTGTACAAAATTTCCTGAAACTCCAATTGCTTCATGAATTTCCACTAATTTACAATGATAATTTGTACCAAATGCCTTTGAATTGCTAATAAATAATACGAGTACTTGTTTCCTTTAATTGAATCATTATTAATTACGTTACAAATATTTCTTAAGTAATAGATCTGTGATATTCTTTTTTTCTGGAACCCATATTGATGGCAATCAAGAATAGGAAAAAAATGAAGGTATTTGATTAGTTTTACAGATATATGTTTTTTTTTAATATTTTCAATTGCAGGTAGAATACTAATGGGTCTGTAGTTTTCGATTTAATTGTGTTTAAAACCTCTGTAGATGGGTCTGATGATACCTCATTTGAGATCTTCGAATATAATTGTCTCGGTTAAAATCATATTAATTAATATTATGAAGATTGGTCCTAAAATATAAAAATCTTATAATTAGTCTAATTTTATCTATCCCCGGCAAACGGACTATTTTTCAAACTTCTAACTTTTTTTATGTCACACACTTTTGCTTGTGTTGATGTGGAAATCTTTACGTTTCAATATTAATGGCTTTTTTGTGGGATAATTGCCTAACATTGTCAGAAAAGAAGCTAGCGAAATTGTTAGATACTTGTTCAGAAGACAATTTGTTTTTAATAAATTCCTAGAAATTAACTGATCATAGTTTCTGTTGCTCTTCCTTCCAAACAATCTATTTATTTCATCCCACGTTCATTTTTTGTGCCTGTTAAATTTTTTTTTTTAATTTCGGATTGAAGAATTTTAATTTCGTTAATGGTTGATTAATTTTGTAACTTTTTTCGAGTCCGTTTATATTATTTTTCATAAAATTTATTTCGAGGATTATTTCTAGGATTCTTTTTTCCATATTTTGTAAAGCGAGTCTTTTAATTTGTTTTTTGATAATAAGTAATTATTTATACTTAATTGATAAACTAAAGTTCTTATTTATGACATTGGGTCTAGTTTGAGGTTTGTAAGAATTTACTATATTACTTTTTTCATAGATTTCTTTAAATTTAGTTTTTTTTTTTACAAAACCAGTACAATCCTGTTTTTCAAAAGAATCTTTCAATAGGGAACTCTAGAACAATTATTTTTATTATCAATAATGACGTTCAAACTTAAATATCAGTATATTTAGTTTTTTTTTCTAAAGTTAGTTTTCATAGTTGAAATAATTTTCAATGATTGAATTTTCCAAAACGCTCCAAATCTATGGCCAGTCGGTTTTGAGGTTAGAATGTCAAATGTCAAAACTAGTATGAGCTTTATCGTGCATAATTGTATATTGTATTCATAGTAAACTATAACTAAACACAAGTAATAACATTAACTAAAAGAATAATAATAGTATTTATCACTAAACTGACTAACCATCACGCCGTTTCTCCGCAGGGGTGGGCAGAGAGGACGGACCGCCAAACAACTCGATATTGGCATACACTTGTTGCTTCATGTTAAGTCGTTATATTTTCAGTGTTCCATAGTGTGTTTCGTAGTAAGTTGAGATTAACGTCGCCAAAATTCGCCTCATTATCATGTGAGTTTATACGATTACAAAAAATGAATAAATCTTGTTTATTGACTTTAGGTGGTCTACAGACACATATTGCAAAGATATAAAACACATATTTATTAGGCAATGTCAATATTACAAAAATATTTTCTGCGTAGTTTGAAACATTTCTTGTTTGAAGTGTGATGTTCCCTTATACGAGTATACAGCAAAATACGGCTCCTTGTCTGTTGCTCCTCATGTCCTGGAATACCATACCGTATAACTCAACAAGTTTATCGTGAATTGCATTGACTAATAAATATATACACAAGTAAATTAAATGAAAAAGCGATTTACTTCCATTTTTTTTTAAATTACGTAATTTACTAGTCAGTGTGTTAATTATAATTATTGTGTTTTTTTTTCTATTTTTTTCATAATATTTTTGGATTATTCTGAAATATTTCATTCATTCGGAAAGTCGCTGTTCGACAAACCTTATTTTTGACGGCCTTTCAAACAGATCGTAAATTAAGCCAATCGACGTTGACGGCCTGACCACAGCGCCTTGAGCCAGCGCCAGTGACAGCGCCAGCGACAGCGCCAAGCGTAGAGCATCACCACGGCCAGCGCTCAGTCGCTACCGCCGCCGCCGTATCGCGCCGCACGGGATTACGCCCGCCTCACTATTCAGCAGTCACTAGTCAGTGCACTAGTCCTAGTCACAGTCAGTCTCGCTCTGTCCGCTGTGCCGCGCGACCGTTCCGTCGCCCGCGCCGGGTACTCTGTCTGCTCTCGCTCTCTGCACTCTGCACTCAGTGTCAGTTCTCACAGTACCCTCATCATCCCTCAAAGGTACTGGCGACCTCCTGTCAGTGCATTCAACGGACTACAATACACCACCCACTCTTTGAAGCAGGTAAATAATGATTAGATCATTAAATTTAACACGTGCGATTCTCTGATTAATTTTGTATTCTCCCTTATTATTATTAGTATTTCCTTAGTTTTAAAATATTATTCCTATTTTCTTTTCTTTTATAAAATAGTCATGACTGCGAGTGCTTCTGTTATATTTATTTTTCTAATTTCGGAAATTTTTCAGATAACTTACATTTAGTTAAATTTTTATTCAAAGTTTAAAAAATATTTTAATTATTCTGTTTTTTTGCAACACAAGTTTAATATTTTGACACTTCGACGGGAATCGAATCCGCAATCTGCAGACCCTTAAACGCATTAACTTTTTCGTAAAATATTTTACACGTTGATTTGTACTACAATAGTTATCGAAATAACACAATTCGTTTCAAGTTGAACTATTTCTAAGGCAGACATATTTGCACAATACGTTTCACAGTTCTATGTCCCGATATAGTATCTACTAAAGTAAATTTAGATTTTGTTTAAGATAAGCAAGCTCTGAGGCTTTGAAAAGCTGAAGACATCTGTATTTTCCTCTGTGGATGAAATTAATTTTCTTTTTTTACATATTGTACAAAATGTAATGATATAACTATATTTTAGTTAAGGAACATTTTATATCCTTGAAATAGGAGCTAATTAGTTAAAGCTAAAAACAGTGACTTAAATTTCTTCTTATCAGTTTTTATGTGATACCATAAAGGACTTCAACAACCGAGACAAGTGGATATGGCACCCTTATTTGTTATGAGGTTGAAAAATGCAAAGGGGGAGAGGAGAATGGAAATAGGAAGATTGATTTTTTTCTGGCTATTCAGATCTGGTCACTTAACATAGCCTAATCCATTTCCAGCAGGGTTTTGATTCCGATTTTTGCTATTAAAGTATGACAATACTGAGGGAATCTTCCGCTCACCACCGAAGTCAATTCTCAATGCGGTGTTTTTTTTTCAAGTGAATATGTATATAAAATATTATACAAAATATAACTATACAAATAACTACAACCTTTTTTTTCAGTGTCTTTAAATATTGTTAATATTCTTAGAATAATGTTAATATTATTTGATTATTGTTAATATAATTTAAATATTGTCAAAATTGCTTGACTATTATTAATATTATTTTAAAATTGTTAAAATTACTTGAATATTATTAATATTCTTAGAATATTTTTATTTCTCTTTGAATACTCTCAATATTCTTTAAATATTGTTAATATTCTTTGAATGTTGTTATATTCTTTCAATAATTAGTATTACAATGCGGCTTATAATTTTCAATAAGTCATTAATTTTAAAAGGATATATCTCCAAGTTCATTTTCGAACCTGAGACTTCTGGGTCCAGAGCCAAGGAGCTCACTGCTCTGCCACGAAGTTCGTCAAAATAATTTCCTATAACATAGCTTAGGACATGGGTTACTGGCGACGGCTTGAAATGTATATTTGTATGGGAATTGAAGCTAGTCAGTGCGTTGTGCATGTAGTGGACCTTCGGCGCTGGACATCAGGGATTGAGATTATCTTACATCGGTGTAGAACGGAGTATGAGATGGAGATGCCCATAACCTGCAGTCTGTACAAATGGCTCTACATCCCGTACCTGTTGTGTAGATTAGAGTACGAATATGAAATAAGGTAAGCCGTGTGAAATATGTATGTGAAGCAGTGGCGGCTCCTGACTGTTTAGTGAACTAGTGTGGTAAGATTGAAAAATATGACTTTATTGATGTTGTTTTAGCTGAAAATGTTTTTTTTTTTAATTTCCAATTTTTGAATGGAGATTTAAGTTGTAGATGGGGCAGTGATGCGAAGTATATCCCTTGTAGAGCAGTAGTGATGCACAACCGGCGGTCCGCGGTCCTTTTCGTACAGCCCACTTCCTTAAATAAATTTGTTTAACGCTTTTAACTTTTTTGTATTGTTTTTACATTGGACTGTAATGAGAACTTTTATTTTTTATTTTACTATACAAATCAATGATTCAATTTAATTGTTTTAATATTAAATAATGTAAATTGTACTATACATATGTTACTGCGTTCACAAAGTAATTTATTTAATTTTATATAAAATAACGTAGCAAGTGGGGAACAACTTTATCAATTATTTGTGAAAAGTACTAATGTCAAAAATATAATGTACGCAATATCAAAATGCTATAGAATCTTAATGTAAATAAAGTATCTATCTAAAATATCAAAACTTTGCGGCATATCCATAATAATCAACACAACACTTTTTGGTTTGACCTTAGACTTCTGAAGCCATGTAAGCAACAGAAGTGGATTTTGATATTTATTTAATTATTATTTCAAATAAATAAGGGATTTAATTTTATGCTTAAATTAAATATTTTGAATCAGTCACCCAAATTAAATGCATTTTTGACATGTTCCTTAATATTTCAAAGTGATGAAATTCGACAGCATTAGCGATAGAATAATTTTCGCCTGCGGCGCTTTGCTCATCTGTTTTTATGAGCACTATGTTAAGCAGCAGGTACCCTACCCCATGCAGCCCGCGACCATATTTAGACCTGATTTTCGTCGTCGGCTCATGAAAAGCTAAGTGATACGTAACTCAATATTATCAATATTACTGAATAATATTTTATTTTTTTAATACTCATTTTTCCCTCATAGCACCATCCAGTACCTATCAAACACATAATATCTTTATACTTAATTATTATACTTTTTTCTAGATATATTATATTATTATACCATGTTTATAGTAACTTTCTCCCCTTCTATTTTTGTGTAATGGGACTTAATATGAACTAAACTTGTCAATTTGACTGTCCTAAAACGGGATTTGTTCCCAGTTGGGTAGTCAAAGCTTTCTTAAATGTTGTTAAATAATGTGTGTTTAAAATAAATAAATATGTTTATTATTATTAAAGTTGATAATTTAGCCCTCTGGCTATAAAGGTTGTGTATCCCTGAGGTACGGAGTGTGTATCCTATAAAGGTTGTGTATCACTGAGGTAGGGAGTGTGTATCCTATAAAGGTTGTGTATCACTGAGGTAGGGAGTGTGTATCCTATAAAGGTTGTGTATCACTGAGGTAGGGAGTGTGTATCCTATAAAGGTTGTGTATCACTGAGGTAGGGAGTGTGTATCCTATAAAGGTTGTGTATCACTGAGGTAGGGAGTGTGTATCCTATAAAGGTTGTGTATCACTGAGGTAGGGAGTGTGTATCCTATAAAGGTTGTGTATCACTGAGGTAGGAGTGTGTATCCTATAAAGGTTGTGTATCACTGAGGTAGGGAGTGTGTATCCTATAAAGGTTGTGTATCACTGAGGTATGGAGTGTGTATCCTATAAAGGTTGTGTATCACTGAGGTAGGGAGTGTGTATCCTATAAGAAGCGTATAATATCTTGTGCATATTGTGTAGTATACAGAGCAACGTGCGAATGAATGGAGATGGCCGTACAAAGTGCGTATCCAGTACCTGATGTGTAGAATCAAGTGTATGAATGAATGAAGAGGTCCGTACAGAGTATGTAGGTATGTAAAGCGCGATGCCTGTAGAATTGGCGCCGAACATCGGTCAATGGCGATGGGCGTGCGAAGCTGCTATCGCGGGTCCCGACCCGGTTATCTCCGAACCTATGTAACACGCTCCATCGTATCTCCTGCGCCTGTCACTCATTCACGTTAACCGGTGGGCACGTGGGACTACATAGAACAGCGACATCCAATCACCACCGCATCATATCCTCGCAAGAGTCCAATTAATCGTATTAATTAACACTGTGTTTCCTTGCTTCAGGTGGGAACGAGACATGTGGATTCGCGTGAAGGGTGACCACACGACCGAGAAAAGCCGGTAGACAGTTTCGACAACGTAGATAATTAGTCATTTGGCAGTTGAATCGTTGAATACGCAACAGCAGTGTGATGTGATCAGTGTGGGACAGTGGTAAGTGGACAGTGCACGGGACAAGTTAGTGACGCGCGTGGTGGGACGCGGGGCATCATGTGCCTCAAGAGGACGGTGTGGTTTCTGTTCTTCAAGCTGCTGCTCTTCCAAACCCTCCTGGTGTGGTGCAACGCGAGACTCATCTCTATCAATAACAATAACTTCTATAATGGAGGAGACTTCTCAGACAACTACAATAATAAGAAGATCCTCAGCGACCCTCTTCTTACGAACGACGTGCGATCTTTCATCCTCGCCGACCTCCTGTCGGCGATCTGGGGGCTCCCTACGCAGGGGAGCCCCGGAGAGGGGACTACCGAGACTCCGCAGTCGGTTACGAGTGAGAGCCCCCGGGGCGGCAACTCGAGTGATACCAACTACCCGGAGGCTGAGATACTCCACCGCGAACAGAGGTCTACCGAAGATGAAATCCTAGGTGAGTACACATAATATTATGTTTTTATATCACTATGTAGTTAAGTAAAATAAAAACACAGGCGAATTACTTCATTATTCATATTATGAAGACAGATAATATTGCACAGCGATATGGACACCTTTATACCAAGCCCATATGGAAAGAATCGAAAGCATCCAACGTAAATTCTTTAAGCATATAAATTTTAAATTTAATTTACACTTTGCAAATAATACCGAATCCTTAAAATTCCATAACTTCATCACGGTTCAAACGCGACGCTTAATATTTGATCAAATCTTGTTATTTAAAATTATGATTAATAGCCTGGACTCGCCAGAGCTCATTAACTTTATGAACATTCACAAACCATCAAGACCAACCCGACAAACCGATTTTTTTTATTTGCCCGCATGCAGGACCAATCTTACGATAAAATCTCCAGTTCCCCGTATTTGTGCGCAATGTAACGCACAATTAACCTAACAATACCCCTTCAAAATATCGAACCGAAGTAATACGTACGACCACAAATTGATGCACGAGCATAAAATGTATCGAAAGCATCTCCTGTCCCGATCCCATCTTCCTCTTCCTCTCCCCCTTTCCTTCTCATTTTGTTTTTTCTTTCTAATAAAACATCTGCACTTAACCACTGTTAGCACAAGAAACTTTGTTGGCTTACCTTTTGTTAAACTTTCTTTATATATAAATGTTTATTAAAAGCTATTTGTTTCTTACAAATAAATAAATAAAGTATAATCACATATATAAAAGAAATATTTTTCACTTGAACTTTATTCGATAGGCTTTGCTATTAAGAGAAACGTCCGCGGGGTCTGTTTCATACATAACTTAATTTTGGATTTGAGGCCAAAATACCCATCCAAACTGAATGATATATATTTTTTTAAATTGAAGGTTTAGTAAATATCTGGTACGCATGAGATGTATTTATTTTTTTTAATTATAAAAAAAATCAATTTTAATAATTTTAGAGGCAACTTAGAAAATTATTTGCGTGTTTACCTTTTGTTTTTAAATTATCATATTCGCTATGTAAATATGAATACGTTAATAAAAATATAAAAACAATACATTAAAAAAAAAGGATTTTCGGGTCGATATTTTAAATTATGTACGGCAAATTTGTGTTCCAAACGTAAATTTGCCGTTTTTAATTTAATTTAAAGTCCACCATAATACTTTTTATTATTTTATTTTTTTAAATTTTATATTTCATTATATTTTCAAAGTAGACCGGGTAAAACTTTTTTTTAAATCACCGTTAGCCCCAAAATAATTGTTAAGGATGCCTGTAAAATCACGAAAAATCAATTCCCTTAATGGCCTATATTTCATAATGTAAAACAAAAAAAAAATACTTCTCATACGAACTGGATATTTACAAAACCTTTAATTAAAAATATATATCATCAGGTTTAGGCGAGTATTTTCACCTCAAATCCAAAATTAAAGTTTGTATAAAACTCCTCTTAAGTATACAGATGTACCGATGAAACTTGTGTGTTAGATGTAGCGAAACCAGTTGGCGACAAGTTCTTCATTCAATAAGAGGTTTTATACGAATTGTTTTATTTCATTCATGTTATTTTCAAATGTAGATAGCAGTAGCCGGGTCCCAGGACAGATTGCTCTCAATAATAAAGTGTATATCATCTATTTATAAAAATCCAAACGGCTAATAACGTATGTTAACATATATATAAACATATCCCAAATAAAGATTAAGTACTATCTCATTTATCGAATAAAATTGTATACCGTAATAGTACATAACTTTTCTCCACGTTTGGACCACTTTTGTCTAAAGTAATTTGTACAGTTACAAAATAAAACAAACAATTCGTAAAAAAAACTGCGCAAATTCGTTGGAAACGTGGGGCAAAGTTATCATTTCACTAGTCACGAATATCGTTTATGTTTTCAAGTTCATACCGAATCTGAGTAAAGTATTCAAGGAAAGAGAAGAATTTTTGTTTAAAACTGGGTCACATTATATTAAAAAGGAATGTGTTTTGTTCATTATTTTATGAATAATGTAAGCAATTTCTTAAGAATAAAGTTAGAGGGAAATTAGAGCAAAACAACCTCAAAAGTTAAATTGTCAGAACAAAAATTTCAAATTATTAATAATCATTCAATTTCACAACGAGAGGTAAATATTCTACGAAAATAGAAAAAAGTCGCCTTCGACACATTTGTAATGTCTTCTCTGGAAATAGATTATTCCGCACCCAAACACTGTATCCAACGCAGTTGACGAGGTTAACTCGAATGATGCAATCATGAAATTTCTGTACTTCGCATTATTGACAAAATATAACGTTACGGGTAACAATTTATGAAATGTGATCAAGTGAATCGTGTATTTCGAGATAAGTTTATTTTTAAAAACTTTTAAATGGGGCTAAGTTACTCCTTGGGGGGAAAAGATCGACACATATATGTAGTATTCAGAATATTTAACTGCCCGTCTTGTGAAACCGTATAGGTACTACTTTTTGTACCTAAGCGTAGTAGACGTAGGAAACGAATAGAAGAAGCCGGGGTCGCTCCAGGAAGACACTTGAATCATGTCTTGTCAATAGGTGTAAAAAAAGCAGTATGCATGAATGTGGGTGAGGCGCGGAATCTGTCTACCCCTGCGTAAGATTGTTAGTAAGATCGGTGGCAATAATGTTATTATTAAGTTCTGCAAGTACTTTTAGTTTGTATTATTGTGACAGCTGTTTCGGCGTTTAAGGCTATGTTCAAACTGCGGTTAATCCACATTGTGACGACTTATTTATATGATTTTATTCACTCCCACCCCATTCTAATTTGAACGTGTTTTTAAAAATAATGATTTATTATCGGTAAGACCGATTTAGTTAGAAAATTCAAATGCTCTATTCTGCGAGGTTTTCACATTTATAATGTATTTCCCCGTATTTAATTGCCTAATAACGACTATGAGGCAAATAACATTAAAAAAATTATAAAAAGCAAGAAATATAAAAATAAAATCAATTTAGTATATCCGGTAGATAATAAAAAAAAACTAGAAAATTTTCTTATCTGGAATTTCTCGGTCCAATATCTCTAAAAATTGCAAAAGAAATAAAAATAATGTAGTTTAAGTATAGATTTTAGAACCAATAATAATATAGGAAGAAGCATAAAAAACTCAAAAAGTCAAAATCCTAAACTTAATAATAGTGGGATCCACGAATTAAAATGTAACCACGCCGACTGCAACTCTGCCTATATCGGGCAGACGGGAAGGACTTGCTCAACTAGATTCAAAGAACATGCAACAAGTAATGCAGACTGCATATATAAGTGTGTCGTATTTTATTATTCGGCCGTATATCATCACTGAATATTCCTTCGGGGACTGGGCATTATTGTTAGTGAAAACATTTTATGTTGCGGATTTCCGCTTAAGGTGCCTGCAAATATAATCATATTGACGTGGTTATACGGCCGCATATCCTCTATGCATACTTACTTTATAAATGAGAACGAACAGCAGAAATAATTCGTTAGTGGATAGGGGGACCAACTGTCGGGGGATCAACTGTCGGGGTCATCGATTTCTCATATATTTCAACCTCCCTAAAACGATTCATCTCATTTTAAAATGAAAACCACGAAGCTTATTCCAAATAAAAAGGGCATCATTTAGATACATTTGGTCTAACGAATCAAACAGATGATTAAATATGATTGATCGTTAAAAATGTAGAATGAATAACCTGCCCGAACCAAACACAAAATATTATGTTATACCTACACAATCACAGTGCGCATATAAAAGCATGAATTAAAAGTGAATCGTGGACAGATATAAATGAAGAGTGAAACCTAATTTAGGCACTTGTTGTTCTAAGACAAATCGATCCATTACTTCAGTCTGGTGTTACAGGCCCTCATTAGCTAGTGCTGACTGCTGACAAGGACGCTAAAGTTCAAATAAACATATTAATCAACACTCGACCCACCACACTTTCTGGATCAATACTTCTTTACTCCCGAAATCTGTACCTTTTTATATGAATACCGCACAAGAGTTCAATCTTTCTGGAGCCAGGGGGACAAAAAATATATTTTATTTTATTTGGAAAACCAACAGTTTACAGCAATAATTACATATGGCAAATATATTTAAAAAATGAACTAACAATATTTAAATTATTCAATTAAAAAAAAAAAAAAAAGAAGAAAAGTTACAAGATTAGACTATGAGGTTAGGATGATGGGGGGGAGGGGAAAGGAAAGGATCCAGTATGTGTATAGTAATATTTATTGTGTGAATGTTGTTTATTGATTTATTATATATATATATATATATATTTATTATGTATTTATATCCACCTGTCTAACCCCTCGAGTATTTTTGAAAATACGATAATTATTCTTAAATGTGCATGGTAAACTTTCAAATTGCAATAAAAAGCGTGTTATACATCACTATGGTACAAAATGAGAAAACATGACTTCTATGAGTCCGTTTCGGGCTGTGAGAAATATCTGCTCAAAAGACTCTACGGCTATTTGTTTTCTGGGAGATATATATATCTACCTGCTGAAATTAAAGTATGTATTCATATATTGAAGACTTGGCTAGCTGAAAGTAAATATTTGTATTAGTTAATTAGAAAACATTATTTTAACTAGGATTTATTGTTGTTATTTTTATTTATTTTTTAATAGATGTAAGTAGAAATATTTTTGAGTAAGATTATTGTGAAATATTTATGTTTTTTTAATGGTTAAATAATACTATAAAAATGTAATACTAATGAACAAAGTTAAATATATGCTGGAAAAATAGATATCCGAGGGGAAATTATTCATGAAGTGAACAATAATAATAATTTTAATTGTAATTAAATTATAAGACATGCATGAACAAGTATTGAGGTAACTGTAGATATTGGGAACATTTGTAGATGAAAATAATAATGCATTAATATGTACTTAACTATTCAGAGATAAGCAACTGTTGACAAGACTAATTAACTAGCTCAGAAGACCTTATTTTATATTTATTAAGTTATAAAAAAACTTCATATTCAAATAGACATCCACCATAAATGAACTGTTCCAAAATTAGAATTAGTAAGAACGATTTAAGCAAGAAATCTCGTGAAACGAGTTGCATAACTTAATAAGGAACTCCACTCCAATTAAAAAATATATTATTACGTTCAAACTTAAATACCAGTGTATTTCGTTTTTTCTTTCTAAAAACAGTTTTCATTTTTAAAATAATGTTCGAAGTTTCAATTTTTCAAAGCCCGCCAAAACGCTCCAAACATATGTTCGGTCGGTTTTGATCAAATGTCAAAATAAGGATGAGCTTTACCGTACATAATTTTATATTATATTCATAGTAAACTATAACTAAACACAAGTTATACCATTATATATCTTTTTAGAAACTATAACTCTATGAATATAATAGTCTTGAGCATTCAACATTTCCATAATATCCTTATTGATAATTGGTTTGATCATGAATACTCTAATTTTTTTAATTAATGAGAGTTTTTTTTATATTTAACAACAATTATAGAGCTTAAAGTCACCCAAATTAAGTGAAAATTTGGCCAAAACTAAAAAAATGCATATTTAAAATAGAAAATAACACCGAAAAATAAAAATGTCCATACTAATCCAAAAACAGAATAAACACGTGACGTCAGATATCCCAAATTCAATGGGACCAACATACAAGGTGTATTGACGAGATTTTTTTTTTCGCTTTTAAATAATGATTTTAATGAATAAACATTATATGCATATTTTTTTTTTTTTAAATTTAATTATGAAAACAAAAACATTAGCGACTCATCTTACTAGAACAATCCTGTGTTGATATGAGCGGCTTTACAATTTAATAATAATCAGTAAATAGTAATAAGTAAATAATAATACATGAATAAAAATGAGTAAATATTAATAAGTAAATACGTAATAAAAATTATATAAAAATAATTAAATAATAATAATAAGTTAATACATAATAAAAATTAGATAATAATAATTAAATAATAATAATAAGTAAATAATAATTAGTAAATATTAATAAGCATATAATAATACACAATAAATACTAAGTAAATATTAATAAGTAAATAGTAATAAGTACATAATAATAAAAGTAGGTAAATAATAATATGTAAATAAAAATAAAAATAGTTAAATAATAATATGTAAATAAAATTATGTAAATAGTAGTAAGTAAATAATAATACGAAGGTAAAAAAAAATATATGTAAATAGTAATAAGTAAGTAATAAGAAGTAAATAGTAATAAGTAAGTAATAAGAAGTAAATAGTAATAAGTAAGTAATAATAAGTAAATAAAAATGTTAATATTTATTACAATAAAATTTATATGTTCAGAATCGGCGTTTGCTGATCTGTGTGAATATATATTTTTAAAGGCATTGTCTTTTTCACTGGAGTTCCTTATTAGATTAAATGAAACCAATGCGTTATTTTACACTCAACTTGTACAGTAGGTATAATTTTTTTTCTTCCTGACAAACGTAGAATTCTTCCAAAGCAGGTTAAAATGGAAAATTATTTAATAGATAAATGCGATATACTAAACGGCAGTTCTTCCCAACCCTACTGAGCAACTGTTGAGCCGAAATTTTGCCTCAACATTGTTCAAATGCACAAATACGCTCTTCCCATCAAATTTACGATCAATTTAGGATATCGATTTTTTGTCGATTAAGTTTCGCTCAACAGAGGATTACTTGTAAAACGTGTCAACAGGCTGAACTAATGTCAGTGAAATGTCAAACGTCATTATTCGTTCGAGATTCAAATATTGAATAACAAAGATTTATTTCCATTTTCGAATATCAAAATTCGAATATTTAAATAAAACTGAAGAGAACGTAACATATGTTACTTATTATTAGCTACATTTGGTTAATTTTTTTTATGAAAGGGAAACGTCAAATTTACGTCTATGAAAGTGGGCGGGCATTATTTTATAGTCTAAGAAAGTGGGCGGGCACCTCCATGGAAAATTTAGGATAAAATGCTTGGAAATGAGCAAACAGAGCGAATTCTTGGCTGATCGGTCCCTCAGATTGATCATTCTAAAGTTGGGAAGAACGGTCATAACTCGTTGCATTTGATCTATAAAATAATATTTATATCAGGTGATGTACCGAAAATAATCTAAATGATAATAGGTGATATAAAAGGCTGTCATACGTAATTTGTCCGGTGTTTCCTAAGTGAAATGAAGAAAAGACGTGTGCGCCGGCAATTATCTCCGTCCATGATGTAATACTGTGTAAATATTACATAAAAGGCGTTCTATTATTACATAGTTTTATGAGCCGTTGAACACACAAGTGATAAAGCTCATATCTCGTATCACCGAAAGCCTGCAGTGACGTCCGTATTTACTTGACCCAGACAAAGGCACGGAGGCATACGCGCTCTCCTTCTCGTCTTCAGCACGCCGCACGGCACGACACACGAGTGCCAGGGTGCCAGGGTGCCACGGGCCACAGGACATGGGGCATAAGTGCAGGGCACAATACAGAGGTTCGGGGCACTAGGCTGCCAGCCATCGCCAGCACAACATCTGTCACAGGCTCCGAATCTGCTTATAAGGCAATCGCGCCATCACTTGGCGACAAGTTACATCCCAAGATCACGATCTACTTTTTATGATTGTGACTGTCATGACTCAGTTCACCAGGTGGCCTCATTAACTCGTAGATAATGTAATTCCAGTGCCATGTATGGGGCACTTTACGTTGACGGTACTGCGATGGCAATAAGGTATCGATGCAATTTTTATAATTCAAATAAATGTTTCAAATTCTTTATTCTTCGATATGGCAAAAGTGTGCAATCACAACTGTAACATCTATAAAAGTTATCTACCTTCGTATGGTAACATCGGTACGCTTTAATAATGTATGGAAAATGAATATATCTTATCACATATATCTGTCATCTTAACATCAATACAAAAAGTTTCGTTGAGCTTTCATTACCTGCAATAATGCTTAGAGAAAACGAGTTTAAAGGTGTATTTGTGTTCTCCAGTAAACTTATGCCAAAAGCAGACACAACCTATTGTCATGTCATAACAGAAATGCTGTCTACGTTCCGTCTTCTTATATATTTCTTTTCTAAAAAAAAATTATTCTGACCTCCTATATTTGATACGTAAACCAAAAAATTATCTCTAATTTCCATTTCCAAGTATTTTTACTGTTGATGAGAAATCTCGATCTTGAACAAATTATCTGACTTGTTTCGTGGATACGTGAAATAAGTCGAAAGATTGATTGGTATTATAGGAACAAAGACGGACAAATCTTTGTAAAACTCAATTATCATCTTAAGAAACAAAAGTTTTATTCATTTTTCTATGTATAATAATGTATTTATTTATATATATTAGAATATGTTGATAAATTTCTAGAGTACATTTAGTAGCATCCTCTTCGAGCTGCATCCCTGAGTTTCGTTATGGCTTATAAAGCTGAGTGATGCGTAACTCAATCCTATCATTATTACTCAATAATATTGATATATTCCAGAGTGGAAGATACTCTCAGTATCGCCCTGGTGAAAGAACACCATTCAGAATCGAAACGTTGCTTGAAATGGCTTTTAGCCGTGGTTGGAGACCAGATCTGAATAGCCAGGTATTTCCCCACCTTTCTCTTCCCCATTATCCTACCCATCCCTGATACCTTCAGTCTCACAACATTCCCCAATTGGGGATGCCATAGTTTCACTGGCTCCAGACGGTTGGGAGCAGTTGAGACTCTTGTGGGGTATTAATATTAAAAATATATTGATATATTTTTTAGTACTCAATTTTAAACGCATTTTTCCTCATAGCACCAACCAGTACTTATCAAACACGTAGACATAATATCTTTATACTTAATTTTTTTCTAGATACATTATTTTACCATACTATGGCAATACTAGCTTTTTTTCCTTCTACTTTTGTGTAATGGCACTTAATATGAACTAAACTTGTCAATTTGACTGTACTAAAACGGGATTTGTTCCTAGTTGGACAGTCAAAGCTTTCTTAAATATTATTGTTAAATAGTATGTGTTTCAAATAAATAAATATTATTATTATTATAATTAGTTCCAAATCGTTCCCCATATACTCGTATATCATTTTGACATCAATGTTCTTAGTTTCTTTAAAAGTTGTCAACGCCACAAAAACTGTCTTAGTTTTTACAGCCCCAATTAAGGAAAGTGAACCGGCCCCGCTGATTTCCGGGTGGCGCGGAAAGTGAAGCGATTGACGGGTTCGGGTCGCCGGGATAATATAATACCAGTTGTTGCTGTTATTGACTGTTCTGGTTCGATTGTTTACCTTCGGGATCAGAGGCAGATAGCGCAGGTGGGACGGGGGCGGAGGCCACTGCGGCATTGAACCTGAGCGGCGAGCGCGCGCGGTGAGGCGGGGAACGGGAAACGGGTGTTATCTTGTTGCGTGAGGCTGGATGACATAACGAATTATCAGTTACGGAGATAACTCTCTTTACTCGGATCTTCTCGGCAAACGAGGTGAGGTGACTAACTTACCTATGAGTATCTTTTCGTCTCTGAATTTTAAATTTTAAATTTGTTTAATTCGTACGTTGTGGGTGACTGGGCAGTAAACGTAATACAGTCGCGGCCGTACGTGTGAATAAATATGTTACGTGATAAGAGGATGAGGTCGCGAGTGTTTAACATAATCGCTCGGCAACGGGAGATGAAGAAGTGTATAGAGATATATCACCGTCATTACTCTTTAAGGGGTTCAGGTGTTGCATTCTAGGGCCCTGTCTAGGCCAAACAATGCGCTGCATTAGTCACCGATACATGTTATTTGATGGGTCTCCAACATGCACTCCTTCACCGTGTTGTCACGTTTAGTCATTTAGTGATTCAATCACCTCAAGGGCGCTTTACGTTGGTTATTGAGGGTAGCTTTTTCTAAAAAATTGTATGTTTTAAATAAAACAGTTGTATACTAATATATTACAGAGACTAAAATTCATTAAAATAAATGATAAATTGTAAAAATATGTATATTAATGACCAGCTGATGAGTACCCGGCCTTGCTCGGATTTTTTTTTGGATTTAAGTTATGAAGTTGTGAATTCTTCCTTGTCGTTTGGGTATTTGATTGATTTGACAGCGAAAGTAGTGCTTTGTGACGACGATTACTATCTCTAAACAAAGAAACATTCATTCGAAAAAAATATTTTCTAAATACGAGTATATTTAAGAAATAAAGTTCTTAAGTAGGTACTTTCTTGTGTTTTTTATTTTGAAAATATTCTATCCAAAAATCCTTTCTCTTTTGAATATGCAATCTGTGGCTAACCAGAGTGGTTTATCTATGGGTTAACCTCAATGCAGCATGGCGGGTTCAATGTTTCTCATACTAATTTTAAAACGTTATATCAACAGTTTTCCGTCTTCGATTTCATTCAAACTACTCTCTAAACCTTCCCGATACTAATAAGAACAAACTGTTTTATTTTTAGCGACACCGGTCCAGTTGTTTTCTAGAAAATCGGGGACAGACAGACAGACAAACTTTATTTTTTTTTGTATATGTAGAGATTTAAACAATGCTGAACATGATGATCTGTATCATACATGAAGTGAAAGGATGATAGGTAAAGTATAAAAATTCAAGGGGGCAGTTTTATAACTGTTTAGTGACATGGGTCAAAAGATGCTCGCAAAATTGTTTTTAAGTGGTATTGAAAATGTCAACAGCCTATGCAGTATCCCTAAGTAGTCGAGTCGCCCTGATGATTAACGTGTTCTGGTGAACAGAAGTTCTCGCTTTTGTAGCATAAAAGAGTGCATGGGATCTCCCACGGCTATACTTGTTAAAAACGTTTAAGTTTACCTCGTTCAACAAACGTGGATTATATATGGTGTCAGAGATGAACTTAAAATTAAAAATTTCTTAATTTAGTGAGATTGTGCTTAAACGATGATTTTAAGGAACTGGGAATGGAGTCATTTGCTCGTTTTGGCACATTCTATTGAACTTCTGTTATGTTCAAAATATTCTCGTAAACTTTCACACGCCGAGAAAACAGTCGTGGAGCATACTTTTTGGCAAAACATCAACCAAGAGCAAAATGCTGTCAATGAGTTAATATGGCAATAACCGTATAGTTAACTGAATCCTGACTATACAGCATAAATTCTATTTGTGTCACAAATACAACGTTCGAAACTTTTCACAGATCTTTCCGTTTGAAATTAAAAACAAACCTTGGTTAGCTAAAATAAATTTCCATCGTGAGATGTGAAACTATTAAAAGTAATTTGCATATGTTAAATGTAAATAAGTCAAGAACCCATCGTTATGTATTATGTATATCATATTATTTGTCATTTGTTCAATGAGAACAAGAGTATAGAAACGCAGACGAAGCCAGCTAGTGACTTCTGGAAATTTTGTAAAATTAATTATGTAATCACACTAAATATTGTTCTGTCGTGTGAGAAGTGGATTAAACCATCACAAATCGCACATTTTGCTATTTTTATTGTAATTCGTCGAATTGGTAAACAGAGCACACAACTCGCCGGCGGCAAATACGGGGAATTCATTAGAATTCAAAAATCATATTTCAAACAAAACAGAACAGACAGACGGACGCGTTATTGCGGAAACTAAATGCAAATATCTTGCAAAGTTGTAAGCGGCCGACCTCTTCTTCCAGCCGAATGTAAAAATTAAAGTCCTAATATTATTACAATATAAAGAAACCATTATCAGGTTATATTCCTTATTATTATTTTATTCGCAGCGGGTACTTTCCTACAAACTGCAGTTGCTGTGATCGACTCGGTATCAAATCTTATTGGGTATATCCGTCAAGTACACTCATAATATACTATAAAACCAGTTATCACAGCTCAAAAGGCAATTTTTAAAATTATTCTTAGAGTCCCCAACAGAACAGGCTCTGAATTTAATGTCTCAGAAACAATTATATCTACAAGATCCTCATTACAACTTACATTCCACCAACCAACAACTGAAACAACTTTTGGACAAAGAAATTTGCAATATTTCTCTATAAAAGTATTTAACATCCTCCATCTAGCATTAAAAACCATTACAAAATGATAAGGTATAGATTATGGACACGGGAAGGAAGAATGTAGATATGAATTTGCAACTGAACAGATTCTAACGGTCGCGGTTTTTCTCCTAAGTTTTAGATTTTTTTTTCCGTTTATTGCATTTTAATTTTCTTCTAGTAATATTTAAACATAATTACGAATACTTAGTTAACAAAATTAACAAACTTACAAAAAACTTAACCTAAATTTGTATCCATACATAAAACCATGTACAATGTGACTTTAGAACGGGGTACCTCAGTAAGGTTACATTTTTGCGACTTTTGTAAAACATTATGAAATAAATAAACGTAGAAAACCAAGAAAATCAGTATAAAATTAAATAATTTCGCCTTTTAGTAATGGACGCGATCTCGTTATAAGCGGGGTAGTAATAACCGAGTTCGGCTTATTTGAAACACTGTTCAAACACCCCAATTTTATTAAAAAGGGGGAAAGATCACTTTTCAACAAAAATAAGTGATATTACTTCATTATCGGAAGCTTTAAATTATCAACTCATTACGCTGTGACTACATACGTATACGTATACAGTACCTGCTTACGTCTTTCAAGCTCTAATTATTATTTTATGAATTTTTGTATTTTTTAGATATTTATTTAAAGTTTGGCACAGAGTTTACATTTTTTCAACTATCAAACTAGGCACATGCCCGTATTATGGTAGTCGGAGTTTGTTGTATATAATATTGTTGTATACCTGGATGTTAATAAAAATTAAAAAAAAAACAAGATAACATAATTAGAAACAGAAACGGAAGAATTTTAAAACCTTATTTTATTTGATTATATTATATTATTATTTTCCTTTGTATAGCTAGCTACGAGTATATGATAAATGCATCAACACGTTAAAGCCTTCTAGGCGTCAATAAATAAAACACATATATACAAATAAATTAGGTAGCCGCTGAAAGATATCGCAGAAGCATGTAAATACATTAAAGTTGTTATTACAAGCCGTCAGAATACACACGTGAAATAATGAATGTTAATGGCATTGTGTTTACTAAACAAATGTTTTTTGGGGACTAGGTGAAATCGAATGTTGTGTTTGTCGCTTGAAAGAAAAACTCTTCATTTTACAATATTCAACCGGTCAAAGTTTCCTTCTGCTGACCTCGTCCAATGGAAGACCTGCGTTTTTTGGAAAAAAAATTTAACGCCGCAATATTTTTCATAACTTAACATTAAAATTAATTATTCAATTAATTTTTTTTGTGCCTCCATTATATCCGTAAAGGTCACCCATTATAAAAGTTAATGACAGTACGTTGATAAGACAGCTAACGCGATTTCCGCGATCGTTATAAAGAAATCCTGATATTTTTAACAAATAAGTTTTACTAATTATTTTAATGTGCGTTAGTATTTCAAGGACTAGTCGTGTAGCCCTTCGAAGCCACTGTCAAGCGAAAGATTAATTTTATAAAAGAAAACATGAAATTTCCAACACTTTATATATATAAAAAAATAATGTTTGTCTGTCTGTCTGTCTGTCCACGATTTTCTCGAAAATTACTAGACCGGTCTTGCTGAAAATAGTACAATTTGTTCTTATTAGTGCCTTTATTTAAATGAAATCCAAAATGTACAACTGTTGCATTCATTTGAAAAACATTGAACCCTCCATGTTGTATTGAGGTTGGCCCCTAGACGTACCACTCTGTGCCGCCATGGATTACATATTCAAAATAAGAAGGTTTGTTTGGGTAGAATATTTTCAAAATGGAAAACTCAAGTAGGCGCCAACTTAAGAACTTTATTCTTTAGATATGTTTTGAAAAATAAATGTTTGGAATGAAATAGTAATAGTCGTCATGAGGCATTACTTTCGTTGTCAAATCAATTATGGCACCCAAACAACAAGCAAGAATTCAAAACTTGATAACTTTATTCCCAAAAAAAAGGTTCCCGAGCAAGGCCGGGTACACATAAGCTAGTATGTATATAAATAACATTTCTCGAAGCAATACGATTTCTAAATAAGACGTTTATTGAACCCTCATCATAATTTCTTAACACTTTAACTGTCAGTTGGTAGAGACCCAGTTAAATCTAATGGGAGAACTAGCTTATTCTAGGCATCATTACCAATAAACAAAATATATCCGTTTCCTCCTCTCATCCCACCCTAACACATTACTTTGAAGGTGATTTTAATGTATTGAATCATTGAAGAAGATTATATTAACAAATCTGATAATGAAACATGAAACAAAAGAAGACACAGAAAATAAAAAAGGTAACTGTCGCAATTATGTATTTTTCATCTCCGTATTTGTTCTGTTTCTTGTTTCATTGAGATTGTTAATATTTTCTTCTTCAGTGAATAATATAATTTTTTATTATATAATATTAATTTCATACAATGGGAACTTGTACCCGCTAAGCCACTGCAACTACCTTGTCAGCGGGAGTTTAGTTCAACAATATTATATAATGCTACAATAAATAAAAATCATCATACAAATGTAGCTCAAGATTATTACAATATAGGTGCATGCATGTTGTGATCAATGTACACAAATTGATAAAATATTTATAAAAATGAGAACACTTTTGTTATAGAGATACTAGACTCCAATTACATAATACCGATTTAAATGATGTTACAAAAATATCAAAATATCAACAAGTATTAACCAAATTGAGAAATAAAAAAACCAGTAATACAGTTTTATTACAGTAAGGATAGACTTAATTGAATAGTAGTCTTAATGTAATTGTATATTACAACGAGGTTTTCAAGCTTCAATAAGTTATTTCAATAAATTGAATTATTTAGAAGTATAATTATAATTCAATTTGTTGGAATAACTTATTGAAGCTTTATAAACCTCATTGTAATATTTAATCATTGAAGAATATAATATTAACCACTGAGCTAATGAGACCTGGTCTAATAAATGATTCTTAAACAGTTAATCATTAACAGGTTAGAGCGTTGTCCCGGTAAGACAGGGGTTCTGGCTTCGATTCCCAGATGCGAATGATACATTTTAATTGTCTGTGTCTTTGTCTGTTTCATGTTTCATTTGAGATTTATTAATATTGTTTTCTTCAATTATTATAATTATACACTTACGAGGAAACGCACATTTCGTTAACTTTAATCATTGAAAATTATGATTAAGAAAACATTACATTACATTAAGCTTTAAAGGTTTCAATAAGTTACTCCAATAAAAATCGAACACGTAAGCAGGAAGTAACAGGATGGCATTTACACCTTATTTGTGGATGAAGTGCAGAGTGCCACGGGTATTCATACTTTTTAAGATTCCAAATACACGAGTATTGTGACGTTGTATGGCGCCAATAGTGACAATGGACACGAGTACACGACAAGCTGTACACTTGACTTACACGTAGATTTTTACCAACTGTGTTCTGCGTACTGTGTACTGTGGCTGTGTACAGTGTGTACTCGAGGAACAGGAGACTTGACTGCACAAACAGAGTCTAATTGATGGGTTATTAGTTCAGGTGAAGCTGCGGATGGCAACAATGAATCCCGGGACGGCTAGAACGCATAAAGATTACCCGAACATAATATTTGAATAATATATTATTATTTCATGCCTGCAAGCAAATATACTGACGTATTGAACAAATTAGTCGCTGTGTCTGCAACCGCCAGAGAGAATGATGGGCCGCAGACCATCTTTCTTAACCCTTTTAACTCTTAGCAGGAGTAGATTCAATGCAAGCAATGATGCATTCGTCAATTCTATTGATGTTATTTACGACAATTGCTTTTTAAATGTGAATACTCCACTTTAGCGTCCCAACTGTTAGGATACAGTAGAAATATGGTATCCCCATTTGAAGTCTCAAGGGAATGGAGGGGAAGACGAAGATTGAAAATTAGATCTGATCACCGAACACTAAAACAAAGTCAAGCAACATTTAGATTGTGAATGGTGGTCTTTCACCAGGGCGATACTGCGTACTAGGCAAAGGCAGATTCGTTCTCAGTAGTGAATCGATTAAGTTTCATTCCTCTTCACTTTTTAATTTATTCATTTATTTCATTCCTTTAATTCATAAAATAAGTAGTAAAAAAAAATATATATAATAAAAATTAAATTAACAAATTAATAAACATGATTATAGATATTGAAAGAAGGGTGATTGTAGGAAACTCCATTAACGGAGGACTGGCGCTACAAAAAAATGTTCAAAGAAGCGAAGCTAGCAGTCCACATTGGAGTGCTGTTACCAACCCCGATGTATGGCAGTGAGGCATAGAAGGATGGCAGAGGAAGGATGAAAGTAGACTGAATGCTGTAGAAATGACATCTCTGAGACGAATGTGTGGTAAAAGCATATATGATCGTGTGAAAAATGTTGAGATTCGTAAAGAATGCAATGCAAAGATGTAAGCATAATGAGCAAGATTAAGAAAGGGACCCTTAGATGGTTCGGGCATCTAGAGCAAAAGAACGAAGAAAATAGTATAAGGAGAATATATGACGCGACTGTAAATGGAAGAAGAAGCCGGGGACGTTCGAGGAAGACATGGCACGTTCAAGTAAATCAAATACTTGAGTCGGCCCATGTAGAAGTCGGAATAACAGAAGAGAATGTATGAGACGTATGAATGTGGATGAAGTGTATGCCAAGATTGAGTTGTTTGGCGGCCCGTCCTCTCTGCTTACCCCTGCGGCGAAACAGCGTGATGGTAGTTAATAAAAATAAATTAAAAATAAAAAAGCATTATAAATTGTGCTGGCATTATAATTAGCATATAAAAAATAACACAAATATAATAATCTCTCACAAATAAATAATACGAAAAATGTACATACACATCATCGTAGAAATTAATATTAGATTCATTTTTAAACACGATACTACTCGCCAAACAAACTCAACGTGAGTGAGTAACGCTCAACCATCGAAAATGAAGTACGAAATCACTAAACACTCTACCGTCGACCAAGTATAACATCGATGCTCACCAAGATTCTTACCCAGATTACTTAAAGTACAAATTTTCACCGAACTACTCAACTAAAGACGGAATGAATTCGCCGCGGTCATTGAGAAATGAATTAGGAACTTCCGACTAGTATCTCGCAGTGACTTGACTATCTCGCGTCCTACTAACCTAGTACAGGCAGTCTCGATATCGACGGACAAGATTCGTAGTGACTAGACGTCACAACTGATACGGAGTGCATATCTTGCTTTTTTAAATTATGCGATACCGACTGCGATAGGGAATATGGATGAACTCAATAACTCAAAGTTACTGACTGGGTGACTTGTGTCGGTTTGCGTGCTGAAGAATGCGCTGGCTGC
The DNA here is from genome assembly GCA_022606495.2 of Halesus radiatus. NCBI lineage: Eukaryota > Metazoa > Arthropoda > Insecta > Trichoptera > Limnephilidae > Halesus > Halesus radiatus. The sequence goes on from JAHDVE020006826.1 coordinate 27,323, forward strand.
GGACAAACGTTGACCTATGGAGCTTTATGGATTACGGTGCAGGATACTGTACGCTATACACATACTCCTGCACAATACGACAATAATGCCTACGGCGACTTATTACATTAGTATCCGCACCGTAATTATTGTGCCGCGCGTTAGAAATACGGGTGCAAGGACTAAGGAATCAAGAATTAATTCCCTATAATATTGAGAATTAGACCAAGTATATCATGATATTGAATTTATTCATTTGATTCACTCATTCCATTTTACCCATGTCTACTGCGTACTTCTAAATGTCAACTTTGTCTTAGAATACGATATATTTTAGATAAAGCATGTTTCTTTTATTCAGGAGTGGTGAAGTGCTTTCTTTTGAACAAACCTCGAAACATACTCGTACTTAGGCATGATCATAAAAGAAGAATAAAATCCTCTTCATATAAACACACTCGTCAAAGGAGCCGCCACCTAATCACAGCAATTACCTATATAATCTTGGGGATCTGGCTAACATTTGAAATAAAAAGATTTCTTTGAAGGTCAACCAAATCCTTTTTTTAATCATTGAAGAAGAAAATATTAACAAATCTCAAAGAAACATAAAACAGAAAAAGACACAAAATAAAAAAGGTAACGGTTGCAACTGGAACTCGAACCGAGAGTCTTTAGTGTTACCGGGACTGGGTCTCTATCAATTGAGCTACTGAGATCTATATTTTCCCTCATTCTTATCGATCTGGTTTCTCAATTTAAGAATCACTAAGATTTTATCCTGAATTAATTCCCAGATGTTTTAGTGCTACATTTTATACGATTTCAAAGTTATAATTAAATACTAGTACATTGCTAACCTAGACGGTGTCTCGGATTTACCTATCCGACTTCTTTTGATATGGGACATCTATTGACTTATCTATAAGTCTAGAATGAATATTCAATTAACTGGAATAACTAGGGGTTCTTGATTCGTGTCCCGGTTGCGACCGTCACCTTTTTTCAGAGACAATGGATATTTGTTAATATTATCTTCTTCAATGATCAAATATTACAAAGAGGTTTATAAACTTCATTAAGTTAGTTATTCTAAATTAGATAAATATTTTATAGAGAATTAAAAACATAGATCAGATAATTACATGCACAAATATGAATGTATGCATTACGTTACACACCACCCCTGCATGCCTTCTGGACTAAAGAAATAACATTATTTATTAAAAATCGGATTAGCTTGTATGCAAAAAAATTCTCACCGATAAAGATATTGACAAAGAATACCGACTCTTGCGACAGAGATAAATCATCGTAAATTTCGTCATCTCATATTTGATACGCCATCGGGCTAAAAGCGGTAACCTGAGCGGGAGACTGGATACTGGGACTGGGCAGGACGCAGCGCGCAGGAGCCGTCTGCTCTGGAATGCGCGGTGCACCGCGTAATCTGTTATTTAGTCACTAACCCCTACACAACGCCACCCATCCTTTCCCCTGCTCCCCCTCGCCGCGTACCTCACTTACCGCTCGAGCGGGGCTCTATTCGACAAACAATCAAACCCGTGCGTGCTGCCTTAAATCCACATACAGGATGCGAGATGTGACGACCTCCGCGGCAGAGGCGAGCTCCCTCACAATAACCAAAAGGCGACGAGTTCAAAACTCGACGTGTGCAAATACATATATAAACCCAACCGCCAGCTCTCTTCATTGGCGCAGTAATAAACAGTAGGTAATGAGAAACAATAAATACATACATATATTTATAATTTCTTCAAAAGATTGGTGTCATCATTATTAATAAATGAATTTAAAAATTTACTTTGTATTCACCACTTTATTAATATACACAGATGTCAACATGTTTCGAAAGCGATGCTTTCTTCATCAGGAATACATATATAGAATACTAAAAAATAATAATGTACATTTATGTGTCAATTCTTACATTATTGTGTTCTATGTTTATCATTTGTCTATACTTGACATTGTTATTTTTTAGTATTCTATATATTCCTGATAAAGAAAGCATCGCTTTCGAAACATTTTGATATCTGTGTATAATAAGGTGGTGAATACAAAGTAATTTTTTAAATTCATTTATTTATATACGTATATATTAAATTAATTTTTTTGTTTTGTTGAAATTTAGTACATTTTAATTCAAATTACATTACTGCACTTCTCTCTTCAGCAAGGCTTATGTAGAGAAGCGGGGTGTACATATTGCGATTACAAGTTTACATAATAATGTTTCCTGAAAGTGTAAAAAAAAATATAGTACATAGCGACCAGTTTTGAATTATAAGTTATGATTAACATAGAATAATATATGTAAGTACAATGTGGCGCTAGAAAATAATAGTATAGCATAATGGTACAATCTTAAAGGGTATATGTGTAGTCACGCCGGTGGGGAGAACAATCTTATAGGGTATATGTGTAGTCACGCCGGTGGGGAGAACAATCTTATAGAGTAAATGTGTAGTCACGCCGGTGGGGAGAACAATCTTATAGGGTATATGTGTAGTCACGCCGGTGGGGATAACAATCTTATAGGGTATATGTGTAGTCACGCCGGTGGGGAGAACAATCTTATAGGGTATATGTGTAGTCACGCCGGTGGGGAGAACAATCTTATAGAGTATATGTGTAGTCACGCCGGTGGGGATAACAATCTTATAGGGTATATGTGTAGTCACGCCGGTGGGGAGAACAATCTTATAGAGTATATGTGCAGTCACGCCGGTGGGGATAACAATCTTATAGGGTATATGTGTAGTCACGCCGGTGGGGAGAACAATCTTATAGGGTATATGTGTAGTCACGCCGATAGGGAGAACAATCTTGCTGTTAAATGTAATCACTGCGGATATCGACATATTTAGCATCAATGAAGCTGCGTTTAAACTTTGGAAGCTTTATTCCTATTTGTATAATACCAGTATGTTTTGTATGGAATTTACTAAGATTACATATGTCTACCTTTATTATTTTTATAAGTTTTAACTCTTTTTGATGTTATGCATCCTGTTTTATTTAATAACGCCTTAAAATGTAAATTTTGTAATTTTTTTAAAGGGAATAACGAATGAATTGAATTCAATGAGTGTTAGAATTGGTTTTTGTTTGCTTGATTGTCGTTTTTTTTAAATCTTATTTTGTTGATGATATTTTGTTGATTTTTCTTGTTAAATTTTACATGGTGGTTTTTAATTTAAATCTTGTTCGATTTTCTGCGATGAATTGGTGTTCTTCTTTTTCTTTCAGTATTTCAAGTAATGTTTTTTTTAACATGTCACTAAAAATTGGTACTTTAAATTCTTCAAATAGTAATTTTGTGGAGTAATTTCTAGCTTTTTAGAACAATTATAATGATCAGTTTTTGTACAGTAAATATATATATTCCTTTTTTTATGTACACCTCACAAGAGCGCCCCTGTATGTACAGATAACCGGTTGGGCAACGTTCTGAGGCGGGTAAATAAGGGGCTGTAGGTACAGATTTGTTAATGTGGGCCCGGATTACATGTAGGCGGAAAAACAGATGCCGGTAGCTCATTCCACATACGAGCCGATTTACGCAAAAAAACGAGTCGGCGAAACGACCCGTTATCATGAAGCCGACATCAACTGTGAACGGACGTTCGCTGGTGTCCGTCGACTATCACGCACGTGCACCAGCGCGGAGGGGGTCAACGCTGCTAGCTCCTTCAAGCAGTCCCCATTAAAATATCTGTAGAACAGACTCAGCATACCTACATTGCGTCATTTAGAGATGGCAGTCGGTCTTTTATCAACGTATTGTCAATCAGACGAACCGCCCTCCTTTGCACAGAATCAAGCAGGTTTAACAAGTATACAGGAGGGTATTAATTTTTTTAATGATAATGTTATTATTAAGTTCTGCAAGTACTTTTAGTTTTTGTTATTGTGACAGCTGTTTCGGCGTTTAAGGTCATTTTCAAAGAGTTTTAAAAACTAAAAATATACTTTTTGAAATTGGCCTTAAACGCCGAAACAGCTGTCACAATAATAAAAACTAAAAATACTTGCAGAACTTAATAATAACATTATTAAATTTGATTTACATTAAATTTTAAAAAAAATCAATTAATTTTATTATTTTTTAACAGTTTACGATCAAAATGAAGTATAATATATAAATTTAACCATTTGCAGGTTTATACATGGGTATTATGTGAGTGAATCTAGTGATTTTTAAAGAAATAAAAATAAAATTTAAAAAGAATTATACAAAATAAGGAAGAAATATAAGTTTAAAAGTTATGTGTAATTTGTTATGGGGTGTGAAAGGTTACGGGGTTAGTTAGGATTTATATTAATAGAAACACAATGTATGTAAAGAAGAAAGTTAATATACTGGTGGTAGTAGGTGCCTGAAGTTATAAAGGCTCGATAGATCGCCGGTGTGACTTTATGGAGTGTGGTGTAGAGTTAAAGATGTCACATTGTGAGTAGTCCGTGGTAAAGGTGTGAGATGCCCGATAGATGCGGGAGTTTTGCGTGAAGTTAGTGTTGCATCGAGGAAGACTAAGAATTTGGTCCGATCTGGTTCATCTATTGAGAATTCGTAGTTGATTTTTAAACATCGTGGAAGAGCTTAGAAGAATTTAAAAGTATTTTCGAAGGGGTAAACTTTTCACACCTTTCCCTTCAATTTCTAAACCAAGATAAATGCAAAACATACAAAAGTCGTCATTATAATATTAATCGCAAGTTTTTGATTTGTTATTTAATTCTCCGATCATTCGTCAAGTGACGGTCTTAAAAAACATCTCAGAGAGAATGATTTTCTTCTATTTTACAAGAGGGAGACACATATGTGGTATAGAGCAGATAACGTAAATCAAGCCGATTCCGGTTATTTTTAAGGATCCTTTTCTTATCCTTAGGCTTAATGACTTTCTGCTTAACTGGGGTTCCGGTTCTCTATGACAGCGGTTTTTTTAAGTTTTTAAAAGCGCGACCCCCTTTTATTAAAAACATAAAAATCACCTCCACGCGACCCCCTAGCCTTTTAATGTGTTAATGGTGTGCACTTCTCATAAATATCGAACTTTCCATAAGCTCGGCTTTTTCGTTTTTAACGTTGCGGTTAAAATTAAATATATAGAAAAAAAAATTGTTGAAGAAAAACAAGTGCACCCATCATATTAATATGTATAACATGTGTACAATATATTTTTTTTGTGGCCTATTTCTTTTGTAAAATTATAACGATTGTTTGCTTGTTATATACAATAAAGTTTTAAAAATATGTAATTATCTATTGATAGATCAAACCAGGGGTCACGCCCCCACTTAAAAACCACTATTCTAGGATGACAGCTGTCATTCAACGAATGGCATTGCTTAAAAATATCGATATTTGCGTAGTTTTAATAATAGAAAATTACAATATTGTCGTAAAAAATTATTAGTCAGTTATTTGTCGCATAATAATGCTATTTAATTGTTTTTTATCCAGTAAAGATCTTTTCCCTAAAAACTAATGATATGTAATATTAAACTCAGTCAAGTAAATAAAACCATAGCATATTGTGATAGTAATAAGGCCACAGTGCCGCAATACTAGTTAGTTAGCAACATGAGGGGTATTGCTATAAGCCCGGCTAGTTAGAGGATTACGAAAGAATCCGTAAAATCAAAAAAAAAAAAAATAGCCAACTTACCGAAATTGCGATGTTCATAAAGTACCTAGGCCAAAAGCCAGAAATATCACGTAAAGGTGTTTTTAAATCCATAAATTATAGCAAACTAGTGGTGTAAAATAAGTAATACTAAACGGCACGTGTTAAGTATGTGTGATACAATTTTTAATAATACTGTGATAATTAAACCGCAAATTCCTTTAAAAATGTATTGCCGTTGACAATTAACCCAAAATAAAACACCTTTTTTCACCGCGCTTCACACATTTTTAACACTTCATACAGTGAGTTCGACTTATTCAACTCAGCCCCTCATTAATTTCAAACCTAAAATCAATAAACAGTATTCACACAACACATATTACTCTACACAGACTAGATTCTTTCCCTTCCCGTCCCTCCCATCATCCTAAATCCATAGACTTATCTTGTATCACTTCTTTTGTATCGAAGAAAGCAATCACATTGTGACTTGACATTACAATTTAAATGAAACAAGTTTTAAATCAGTTTATTTTATTTATATTAAGGAATTATCAACCGGTTTCGGTTGAAATCAACCTTCATCAGGAACGTACACATATGAACTGTTTATATGTGTACGTTCCTGATGATGGTTGAGTTCAACAGAAACCGATCAATAATGCCTTAATATAAATAAAAAAAATAGTTTAAAATAAAAATTTCTATCTTCTTCTTAATTGGCTAATTTGAATATTTAAGTAAAACACTGTTATTAGTTCATTTTCTACATATATTTAAGTACAATGTCTTATCCTTAAAAAGAACCTTAATCGGGACCCTGGAGTTAGTATATGACGCGCAAGTGGATAGAAGCAGAAATCGGGGACATTTCTACAGGACAAATACACGAAACGATCAAGTGGATCAAATACTCGAATCCGGTTATGTCAAAATTTTGTTTTAGTATGCAATATTCCGTTTCATAGTTGCCACACTTTACGAGAGCTTTAAAGGTTATCTTCTTTTTTTAGCTGCAATGATTATCTGTAATAATATAATAATTCTCGCAAATAATAATTACTTAGCCGCAGTTAATGTGTCCGATTTCATCAAGGAAACGCTAAGTAATTACATATTTCAGCGTGCATTGTCTTTTCGCATAATTTTCCTGCACGAGTACAATACGTACATATGTTCAGCGTACGTACATATATCAGCAAAATTATTCATGCAAAATTAGCAAAATATTCCGACGCATTTTTGATTTGTGATTTCTGCGGCGTCTTAAAACGTCGACAAAAAAACTTTTTTTATAATGCCTCCTGTAATATTTGCATTAGCTAAACATAATATAATGCTAATTCGAACTAAATATTGATAAATGTTAAATTATGTAATTTTATAGAGCAAATAAACCGATCCTCTTCGATTACAAATTAAATGGAGTCTCCCTACCTACCGTCAGATCTATTAAGGACCTTGGTGTCAACTTAGACTATAAGCTTTCTTTTCGTGACCACATCAATAATGCCACTAATAAATCACTAAAACTTTTTGGCTTCGTCAATAGAATTGCCTGTGACTTTAAGAATATAAATACCCTAAAAACTGTGTACTGCTCACTAGTTAGCCCTCAACTTGAATATGCCAGTGTCATTTGGTCTCCTTTCTATGCTGTTCATATTCATCATATTGCATCTGTACAACATCGCTTCTTACGTGGAATTGCATAGAGATTAGGGCGAGAAAGAGGCGGTTACTCCTATATTGAAATTGAACATACCATAAACATTTTATTTTCATTTCATTGCCGGCAACCCGGGCGTTTAATGGCATAAAATTTAAACACTTACATGTACTTTACCCGTCTCACTAGACGATGTCTGTTCTGACACGGGTAACAATAAAAATAAATTTGAGGTGATTTTACACAAAAACGGCGCTATACAAATCATCCAACTATTATTATTATTATTAAATATATAGATGTATAAATGAAAGAAAATACTTAAAAATACATAAAGAAAGGTGTAAAACATATCAAGTAAATTTTAAATACAAAGTTTAAACAGTGTAAATATAAAGCTACAAAATAAAAATTAAGAAATTAAAAAACATAAAAAGGATTATTCAAGAGGGCATACTAAAATATTTAAATTAAAAAACATTAAAAGGATTATTCAAGAGGGCTTACTAAAAATATTTAAATTAAAAATCATAAAAAGGATTATTCAAGACGGCTTACTAAAAATATTTTAATTAAAAAACATAAAAAGGATTATTCAAGAGGGCTTACTAAAAATATTTAAATTAAAAATCATAAAAAGGATTATTCAAGAAGGCTTACTAAAAATATTTAAATTAAAAAACATGAAAAGGATTATTCAAGAAGGCTTACTAAAAATATTTAAATTAAAAAACATGAAAAGGATTATTCAAGAGGGCTTACTAAAAATATTTCAATTAAAAAACATAAAAAAGGATTATTCAAGACGGCTTACTAAAAATATTTTAATTAAAAAACATAAAAAGGATTATTCAAGAGGGCTTACTAAAAATATTTAAATTAAAAATCATAAAAAGGATTATTCAAGAAGGCTTACTAAAAATATTTAAATTAAAAAACATAAAAAGGATTATTCAAGAGGGCTTACTAAAAATATTTCAATTAAAAAACATAAAAAGGATTATTCAAGACGGCTTACTAAAAATATTTAAAGTAAAAAAAAAAAAAAATATAACATTAACATTAGAAAAGCATGGGAAATACATTGACCTTATTTGAATTTTTTAAATAATTAATTGTATTATTGACTCACCTTCTTTGTTGCAACTCATTCAGTTCAACATTCCTTGCCGTAAACTCAGAAACAATGATTTTCTTTTCCTCAATAAACACTACTAATTATGGGTACCATTCTCCACTGTCCAGAATGTCGAGATTTGTTAACTCAAGCCAGGGCCTTGAAATTTTCGTTAGCAGTCTGAACGATTTTTGAAGGGCTTTACGAAATTATAACTCAAAGATTATCATTTAGAATGTGTAAAATCATGAACTCTACCAAAACTATGTTCAGGCCTTGACTTGAATGTTCTCTCAAATGTATATTTTTGTCCTCTTTTTGTCATTGCTTCATTCTTGTATTGTGTATGTGCTGTTCTTTTACTGTAGCTCTTGTTTATTTCATTTGGTGTTATGGATTTTGTGTAATTGGACATTGGTCCGTAAATAAAGATAAAATAATAAATAATAAAATAATTTATTTTTTTGTGCACATTTGTTCGTTTTTGTACTGCACCGAAAGAGTGCCAACTGCAAAATAGAAACTCTTTTTCGGGGAACGCTGTAGAGCTTAAGAAAGTGGGGTAGGGGTTCTAAAATTAGAAAAAGTCGGGGAGTACCTGGTAATTCAGATATAGTCATTAAACATAAACTATAACCATTAATTATATAACCAATACATCTGCCAGTGGTTCGCTACGTTGGTGACTTAGTAGGGATGCCCGGGTTCATGAGGTGAGGTTTGTCCAGGTCTGGACGGCGGATACGTCTGTCCATTAGCTGCGTGGTGGGCCAGATCGGGAGAGGCCGATTGAGGGAGTGGGAGGGATTGATTAATGCGTCCGTCATTCGCGGACATAATGGCTCACCTTTTTCCGTTTCCAGAACCTCCTCTCCCTCTTTCCCTTAAAATAATGATCCAATCAGCTTCAAGTAATATTTATCTAAATAGCGGTCTATGAGCTGACAGCTATTTTCTGGATCATTTTACGAAAAAATCCTTATCCCTTTCCCTAGGCTTAAATAGACTGCTGACTGCGGAATTCCGGAGAGGCATAATAAAAACATCCTAAACAGGTTCCTAAGAGATTATTTAAAAACAAAAATTGGTGAAATATCTTCAAGTGAAAGAAGATTTTAAACCATAACTTTTTTAAACAGTTACATTGTCTTACAACGCATATTATTTTTATATAGCGTAAACACGGCTTTTAACGGAAAATTACGTTTTGTGAAAAGGTACGTATGGAGAATAAATTGACAGAAATAATTAGGTGTCAATAGCTTAATTGGTAGAGACGCCAGTCCCGGAAAGACTACTAGAGGATCTGGGTTCGAGTCCCAGTTGCAACCGTTGCCTTTTATTTTCTGTTTCATGTTCCATCGAGGTTTGTTTATATTATCTTCTTTAAAAATTAAATATTACAATGAGTTTTATAAGCTTCAATAAGTTATTTCGAAAAATTGAATTTTAAAATATAATTTATACATAAAAGTATCGGCACAAAATAATTTTGAAAATACTGAAGAATTAATTGTTGGTTTCAAAATCATAATCGTTCAAGTAAGAATGGTTACATCACTTTCTTTTGCAAAGTCGGTGAAATTGTATGAAGTGAATTACACAGGTGTGGGTAATAAGTAGGTATGTGCCGCGTGCATGATTGGTTGACAGTGCTGCAGCAGCGCCCGTGCCCCGCGGTGATGGCACCATGCATTATTCATCAGCCCGGCTGCTGGCTGCTGGCTGCTGGCTGCTGGCCGATGGCTGCTGCTGGTTGGCCCGGGGAATTTATATTAATATTTATGATACATTACTTGATCTAGGTCACATTTTTTGCAATAAATTAAATAAACACGTTTTTTTCTCGCACTGATTACTACTGGCCAGCCTCTCGCCGCCACCCACCTACAGATTGTCCTCCGTTGACAAATATGTTTACATAGCCTGCTGCGCAATCATTATCACAAATTCAAATGTTCGTTTTTGTATTTTTTTTATCCTGTACCATGGGTTGATCCTAGGTTTGCCTAATTGATAGCTCCGTGCTTCTTTCTGGCAAGCCGTCAGGTGCCGGAATCTAACATCGTGTGTATTTAATTCAACTATACATCGTATTGTAATTTTTAACTTTGGAAGATATGAAAACAGTGTACATTGCATCATATTGCAGTTACTGTTTAAATATGATTTTTTATTGATATTACATTTATTAGAAAGTTAGTAGCTAAAGAAGAGTTGGTATTTATTTAAAATATTCGTGTATTTTTTTCGAATTTAGGACTAAAGAACGGTTTTTATCCGACCCCCTTCGAAACCCGCATTAATAAATCCCTTCCTACAACCCCTACCTTGACCCGCCTCACAACGCTTCCCAGCCGGGTATGGTGATATGGTTCCCCTGTCTTAACACCGTACAGACAGGAGCATTCTTGTAAGGTGTAACGTAAAAAAAATATATTAAAAAATGTAGAAGTTTAATTTGTAGACGTTCATTTTTATTTAAAGTTTTTAAAATTAAATAATAACCATTATTATTCAAATTTAACTTCTGGTGGGTAATTATTACCCGTGACAGCTATTTCGTCTTTCGAAGGCATTATCAAACTGTGTTAAAGCCACTTACAGGCGAACTACTTATATTAATTAAAAAAATAGAATCTAAAAGGATTATATAAATAAATAAAACAATATTTTTAGTAATTACATATCTACCATTATTACCATATAAAGAATGTTGTTAATTAATTATATTTAAGAACAATTATTCTATATAAGTGTGTACTTATATAGAAACTCATAAAATGTTTTCATTTTTATTGCCAGTGCACTTATTAATCTCTGAGTAAATTGACGGTTATTTTAATAGTTCTTATTATCTGTTATCACTCTGTTAAATTTTCCTAATCTCGATATATAAAAATGTTTTTCTTTTTCTCGATTCTCTCCAAAATTACTCGACCGGTTTCGCTGAAAATAGAACATTTTAATCTTATTAGTGCCGGGAAGGTTTAATGAGTAGTTTGAATTAAATCCAATATGTAAAACTGTTGATATAACGTTTTAAAATTAGTATTCAAAATATTGAACCCGCCATTCTGCATCGGGGTTAACCCATAGATATCGGAATTGGAACCGAGTTTTTAAAATAAGTGGAATGGCCCATCTCTTCGGTCGGCACAAATTCAAATGTTACTTTTAGAACTAGAGACAAAAAAGGTCATTACTATCTAATGAGGTGGGTCCCTTTTTACAAAACGTGATTCTTCGTTAAAAGACTTATTTATGGTATTTAAAAATAAAATAAAAATGTATTAAAATGAATTATAATATAATATAATTGTTTTCAAAAGTTTTAGTTCAAAATCTTACGTCACTCGAAGATAATTCAACAATTTGTGTTTTCAAATAATCTCTCGAGAATCTATTTGGGATCTTTTTACAACGTAACAAGACATTGCTCTCGTTGTCAAACCAATTATGGCACCCGAACGACAAGCAACAATTCACAACTTTATTCCGGTACACATCAGCTAGTAAACAAGAAAAAGGTTAGGTTTTTAGTTAATGCCTAATTAATTACCTTTATTCTAATAGTCTCGTTCTCGTCTCAACTGCTTTCTTTGCCATCAATGATTGATACCAACTTAATCCTCCGAGTAACAATAAATCAATCGGCACAAAATTAACTTCTGACGGGTGAATATCTCAGAAGAAACCTTTAAACGAGTCCTCTTCCTTAGTTGAATTTATCAAGGCATCAATATTCAATTCTTTTATACGTCTATATGTCCCTTTGGGGTGGGAAACAAATTTATTTATTTGAAACACATATTATTTTACAATAAAATGTAAGAATGCTTTGACTGCCCAACTGGGAATAAAGCCCGTTCTAGGACGGTCAAATTGACAAGTTTAGTTCATATTCCACACCATTATCCAAAAATAGAAGGGAAAAAGCTAGTATTGACATAGTGTGGTAAAACAGTATATCTAGAAAAAATGTATAATAATTAAGTATATATAAAGAGCTGTGAAGAATAGTACAGAAAATAACAATTGTGTATACCAGATAATTTGAGTATAGTATAATAGTTAAGTACTTATGAAGAGATGATAAAAGCGCATATTATAGAGTAAACAATATGTGTTCGATACATTCTGGTTGGCGTTATGAGGGAAAAATGCTTTTAAAATTGAGTACTAAAAAAATATTATTGAGTAATATTGATAATATTGGGTTACGTATCAGTCAACTTTAAGAGCCGACAACGAAACTCATGGATGCAACCCGAAGAGGGTGCGGTAAATAGTTAATAGCATATTAAATATATTTTATTCAGTAAGTAAGAAGAGATGGTGACCCCCTTGAAATAGTACATCATCAAATATGATTTAAAACAAGATAAATTCCCTAAATTACCTCAGAAGAGAAGGTGACCCCCTTGAAATAGTACATCATCTAATATGATTTAAAACAAGATAAATTCCCGAAATAACCTCAGAAGAGAAGGTGACCCCCTTGAAATAGTACATCATCTAATATGATTTAAAACAAGATAAATTCCCGAAATAACCTAAGAAGAGATGGTGACCCCCTTGAAATAGTACATCATCTAATATGATTTAAAACAAGATAAATTCCCTAAATTACCTCAGAAGAGAAGGTGACCCCCTTGAAATAGTACATCATCTAATATGATTTAAAACAAGATAAATTCCCGAAATAACCTCAGAAGAGAAGGTGACCCCCTTGAAATAGTACATCATCTAATATGATTTAAAACAAGATAAATTCCCGAAATAACCTCAGAAGAGAAGGTGACCCCCTTGAAATAGCACATCATCTAATATGATTTAAAACAAGATAAATTCCCGAAATAACCTCAGAAGAGAAGGTGACACCCTTGAAATAGTACATCATCTAATATGATTTAAAACAAGATAAATTCCCGAAATAACCTCAGAAGAGAAGGTGACCCCCTTGAAATAGTACATCATCTAATATGATTTAAAACAAGATAAATTCCCGAAATAACCTAAGAAGAGATGGTGACCCCCTTGAAATAGTACATCATCTAATATGATTTAAAACAAGATAAATTCCCGAAATAACCTCAGAAGAGAAGGTGACCCCCTTGAAATAGTACATCATCTAATATGATTTAAAACAAGATAAATTCCAAAATAACCTCAGAAGAAGAAGAGTGACCCCCTTGAAGCCCTTTATCATCTAATATGATTTAAAAAACAAGATAAATTCCAGAAATAACCTCAGAAGAGAAGGTGACATTGAAATATACATCATCTAATATCATTTAAAACAAGATAAATTCCCGAAATAACCTCAGAAGAGAAGGTGACCCCTTATTGAAAATAGTACATCATCTAATATGATTTAAAACAAGATAAATTCCCGAAATAACCTCAGAAGAGAAGGTGACACCCTTGAAATAGTACATCATCTAATATGATTTAAAACAAGATAAATTCCCGAAATAACCTCAGAAGAGAAGGTGACCCCCTTGAAATAGTACATCATCTAATATGATTTAAAACAAGATAAATTCCCGAAATAACCTAAGAAGAGATGGTGACCCCCTTGAAATAGTACATCATCTAATATGATTTAAAACAAGATAAATTCCCTAAATTACCTCAGAAGAGAAGGTGACCCCCTTGAAATAGTACATCATCTAATATGATTTAAAACAAGATAAATTCCCGAAATAACCTCAGAAGAGAAGGTGACCCCCTTGAAATAGTACATCATCTAATATGATTTAAAACAAGATAAATTCCCGAAATAACCTCAGAAGAGAAGGTGACCCCCTTGAAATAGTACATCATCTAATATGATTTAAAACAAGATAAATTCCCGAATAACCTCAGAAGAGAAGGTGACCCCCTTGAAATAGTACATCATCTAATATGATTTAAAACAAGATAAATTCCCGAAATAACCTCAGAAGAGAAGGTGACCCCCTTGAAATAGTACATCATCTAATATGATTTTTTTATAAAAAACCTTTGTAATTTTCTTCCACTTCTTTATTTCAGACCTTACCGGTTTCACCTTATAACGGGCATCTTCAAACTAGTACAATAGTTTTAGAAGAATTAAGATTTTTTAGAAATTTTATGTAAACCAAATTCAATAATTTTGTTATTAAGTTCCGCAAGTATTTTAGTTTTTATTATTGTGACAGCTGTTTCTAAAACTAAAATACGAGTACTTGCTGAACTTAATAATATCATTATTGAATTTGAAATACTATTTTCGGGGCTATCGTCCCTACTTGAGTCATGAGGAGTCAGTCACGTTTTTCGGGATTTCGACACTAGAGAGCCGTAGAAATTCTGTAAAGTTACTGTTTTTACAAAAAATAGGTGCCTCTGTGATAGATTGCCCTGGATTACTTGAACGAATTCAATTGAGAGTGACCAACAGACAAACCAGACAAAACCACACACTAAGCCTACCTCAATACAATGCCAACTCAAATCAAAACACCTTTATCCACTGCGCTTTACAGTTCGACTTACTCAACTCAGCCTCTCATAATTTCAAACCTAAAATCAATGAATAAAATTCACGCAATACTACGCAGACTGAGTTGGGGTAGCCGAGTATCGTAAAGCGTCGGGTTCGCACCCAGGCATCAAAGTTTCAATTTTCAACATGTCCTCCATCGTGGCACAAGTAAAAATTTTAGATTTTAATTATCGTAGTAGGGAGAACTCAAATATCGTCGAATGTCAAAACCCTTTTGACTTTCTTAAAAAAATCTCTCGCTGATGAACTTCTTGAAATATCAGGCAGCGGGTAAAATTGTAATAATTTTACGTAACGTGTGTGTGTTTGTTTGTCCAGGGATGTACGCGCGCGGACACGTGTCGGGCGCGGCGTGCGAGGTGACGGTGCCGCTGCGCGTAGCGGCCGACGGCGCCTTCGTGTCGCACTCGCTGAGCGCGCCGCACTCATCCGAGCACGCGGGGCGCGCACGACGCTCGCTGCGGCCCGGGGACCTGCTGGGAGCCGCGGACCCCCCGCAGCTGCACTACAACCTCACGGTCGGGGGGCGCGCGCTGCGCCTGGATCTCAGGTAGGCACCAAGCACCAAGCACCAAACACAAACAACCTCATGTACTACTTTTTAAATATTCATAAGAAACAGTCACTTTGTGGTTTGACATCACATTAAACAAAACAAACACTTTGTTACAAACCACGAATATGTTTTATTTTCGCCAACCGGTTTCGTTTGGCTCAAGCTTCGTCTATTAGTTGTTATATTTGCCCTAACGAAGCTTGAGCTAAGCGAAACTGGTTGGCGAAAAATAAAATATATTCCTGGTTTGATACAATGTGTTTGTTTTATTTAATATAATATCATTTTAAATACCTTAAAAATTGATTTGTATTCGCCACTTAATTAATATACACATATCAACACGTTTCGAAAGCGATGATTTCTTCATCAGTAATATAAAAAATCATGATGTCAATTATATACAAATGATAAACATAAAACACAATAATATAAGAATAGACAAATGATAAACATAAAACACAATAATATAAGAATAGACAAATGATAAACATAAACAAAAATTGATTAAAGTAAGTAAATTGATATAATTTTACTTACCCATAAATCTGACAAGGACCCATAATGCATTTATAGCATGGATGCACAATATATGCCTAATTTAACAGTTATTGCAATCCAATTTACCAAATAAAATATCAGAATAGTATGCGGTTACTTCTTTGAAAACTGATATGTTGGCGTTACTCTTAGTACATCACTGGCTTACAAAACCTTTTTTATCAACTAGGCGAAAATTAAAAAGCAGGTTTTCCTTAAACGCTCCTGAATAATCGCTTCCTGAAGTTTCACGATATGGGCATAAAGCATTGTGTGCAACGTACAAGGATGCTGGCTTCGCCTCTACTGGGGCGTAAACAAACGAAAGATGTTTTTTGTTTCCAGTTAGTCGCTACTCTTTGTATGTACCTAGCCAAAACCAACATACCTTCATAAATAACGCAGTTAGCATTTAAAGGTTACGAACTCTATCTAATCAGTATGGCCCATTAATCTATACCAAAGCTATTTGCTTTATCTAGGCTAATTCTAACCTTTCCAATATTCCAGGCGGTTCTGATTGTCTTGTCATTTTGACATTTTGACGTTTCGACATTTGGAGCTAATCGTGGTAGTAAAAAGATGAGTTCAATTCAATTCAATTCAATTCTTTATTTCTTTTAAATATTTCACAAAATCTTCATTTTAAGGCATTTTTAAACATATTAATAGATAAGACAGGATGTACAATATCCAAAATAATTACTTATAAAAATTAAAAGAAAGAAGGCAGAATCTCAGTATATGGTATACAACACATACTGGTATTATACAACTAACAACAAAGCTTTATGTTTAAACGCAGCTTCATTGATGCTAAATATGTCGATACACGAAGTGATTCTATTTAACAGAAAGATTGCCCTCCCCACCGGCACGACTATTGGAAAAATTGGTCCTGAAGGCAGGGAGATAAAACAGTATATGCTGTCGGTGATGGAGATAACCATCGGGAACATGGAAATTAATGCTCTCCATGATAGGCGAGTTTTCGAACCATCCGCGAATCAGTCTGAAGAAATGTGTAACAATGTGTCCATCCCTTCTGACCCGCAAATGGTTCATTCCGAGCATACCTAAGAGAAGTTTCATGTTATACTGGTTAAACCGAGGCCTCCATGCATTCCATCCACAACAGTGGAAAAAAATCACACTTTAATCCAGTCAAATACCCAAGGAGCCACTTGAACCAGATGATTTCGCCAAGCACCAATGATGCACCCTGGTGAACTTCATTAAAGGGATTGAGCTATTATGAAGAACAATAAGTCTATGACCGCGACAAACCCCATTGCAGATCATCAATCATCAGTCAAATACCCAAGGAGCCACTTGAACCAGATGATTTCGCCAAGCACTAATGATGCACCCTGGTGAACTTCATTAAAGGGATTGAGCTATTATGAAGAACAATAAGTCTATGACCGCGACAAACCCCATTGCAGATCATCAATCATCAGTCAAATACCCAAGGAGCCACTTGAACCAGATGATTTCGCCAAGCACCAATGATGCACCCTGGTGAACTTCATTAAAGGGATTGAGCTATTATGAAGAACAATAAGTCTATGACCGCGACAAACCCCATTGCAGATCATCAATCATCAGTCAAATACCCAAGGAGCCACTGAACCAGATGATTTCGCCAAGCACCAATGATGCACCCTGGTGAACTTCATTAAAGGGATTGAGCTATTATGAAGAACAATAAGTCTATGACCGCGACAAACCCCATTGCAGATCATCAATCATCAGTCAAATACCCAAGGAGCCACTTGAACCAGATGATTTCGCCAAGCACCAATGATGCACCCTGGTGAACTTCATTAAAGGGATTGAGCTATTATGAAGAACAATAAGTCTATGACCGCGACAAACCCCATTGCAGATCATCAATCATCAGTCAAATACCCAAGGAGCCACTCGAACCAGATGATTTCGCCAAGCACCAATGATGCACCCTGGTGAACTTCATTAAAGGGATTGAGCTATTATGAAGAAATAAGTCTATGACCGCGACAAACCCCATTGCAGATCATCAATCATCAGTCAAATACCCAAGGATGATTTCGCCAAGTACCAATGATGCACCCTGGTGAACTTCATTAAAGGGATTGAGCTATTATGAAGAACAATAAATCAAACCCCATTGCAGATCATCAATCATCAGTCAAATACCCAAGGAGCCACTTGAACCAGATGATTTCGCCAAGCACCAATGATGCACCCTGGTGAACTTCATTAAGGGGATTGAGCTATTATGAAAAACAATAAGTCTATGACCGCGACAAACCCCATTGCAGATAATCAATCATCAGTCAAATACCCAAGGAGCCACTTGAACCAGATGATTTCGCCAAGTACCAATGATGCACCCTGGTGAACTTCATTAAAGGGATTGAGCTATTATGAAGAACAATAAGTCTATGACCGCGACAAACCCCATTGCAGATCATCAATCATCAGTCAAATACCCAAGGAGCCACTCGAAAGAGATGATTTCGCCAAGCACTAATGATGCACCCTGGTGAACTTCATTAAAGGGATTGAGCTATTATGAAGAACAATAAGTCTATGACCGCGACAAACCCCATTGCAGATCATCAATCATCAGTCAAATACCCAAGGAGCCACTTGAACCAGATGATTTCGCCAAGCACCAATGATGCACCCTAGTGAACTTCATTAAAGGGATTGAGCTATTATGAAGAACAATAAATCTATGACCGCGACAAACCCCATTGCAGATCATCAATCATCAGTCAAATACCCAAGGAGCCACTTGAACCAGATGATTTCGCCAAGCACTAATGATGCACCCTGGTGAACTTCATTAAAGGGATTGAGCTATTATGAAGAACAATAAGTCTATGACCGCGACAAACCCCATTGCAGATCATCAATCATCAGTCAAATACCCAAGGAGCCACTTGAACCAGATGATTTCGCCAAGCACCAATGATGCACCCTGGTGAACTTCATTAAAGGGATTGAGCTATTGTTAAGAATAATAAGTCTATGACCGCGACGAACCCCATTGCAGATCATCAATCATCATCAAAATGTATATTATTAGACACACAGTTAGTGCGGTCAACGTACTTGACTCTTTGCTACCGAAGTATTAAATTAAAGATTTTTTTTCAGATTTCATAGTCTTCTTCTGCCTTTTATTTGATAATTCGAGGTTAACTTAAAGGTTTGGGCAGTTCGCCTGACCGCGGGCTCCGCGTAAAAACGTTTCTCAATTATCTTTTCAATTTGCACTCTGCATAAAATTACCACAACTATTGGTCAAGCTGAAGTCAAATCCAATAACGACCTACTGTTCAATGCAGTCATTTAAGGTTCAACCTAACTTTTTACCATGTTTGATAGTCTACGCATGTTAAATAATTTATTTATTTGTAATTTTTATTTTATTTTATATTATTCAATCATTATTATTTATGGTAAATATATTTAAAAATGAACTAATAAAAGGTTGTCCCTTATCTATTTAAATTATTCAATTAAAAAGGAAAAGGGAGGGAAAGGGAAAAGATCTAGTCTGTGTAGAAATAAATAAATAAATAAATGTTTATTCCGATATACAGGACCTCCCTACTGCAGTCCCACACATTCCATACAAAATATACATGTGATAGTTATAAAAATACGTACAAAAGTAAAAAAAATATTATAATAATAGGTCGATGATACATCACACATAAAACAAATATACCCACTAAGCTACTGCAAGTAGCTTGTCAGTAGGAGTTTAGTTCAACAATATTATATAATACAACAATAAATAACAATCATCATACAAATGTGGGGCAAAAATAGAATATAGAGGCGAATGCATGTTGTGATCAATGTAGTACATAAGTTGTAAAAAAAATTTAAAAGAAAAATAAAGAAAAAAGCATTACAGTTTTGTTATTGAGATACTACACTCCAATTTTATAACACCGATTCAAATAATATCAATATTTTAACATCAACATTATAAAAATACCAATATTATAAAAATATGAAAATTATAAAAATATGAATATTATAAAAATACCAACATTGTAAAAAATATCAATATAATAAAAATATCAACATTATAAAAACATTATTATTACAAAAATATAAATATCAGAAATATCAAAGTATCGGCAAGCATTAAATAAATTGAGAAATAAAATAAAATAAATAAAATTATATAAATGAAACAGCAGTATAGGTTGGTTACAGTGAGGATAGACTTAATATAATAGTAACAGCGTAACAGTAAATACAGCAGATATCGAGGAGCCATACAACCAAGGAGACCGTCATATTTGTTACCATCAATACACAAGGTTACTTTCCAAAAACCAACACTTTAACATCAGTGAGAATTTCATCATAGGACAATTGTTTTTAAATTCGTACGGCAATTTGTTAAATATAAATGATACAATGTATTCAAGGGTTCGTTGACCATATTTATTTTGAAATATTGGCACTATCTTCCCTATATTTTGTGTGAAACGTGTATTGTGTACATGATCCACCACTGCCTTATACGGACTTTCAGATATATGTTGCAGTAGAATTTTATGCCACAAAAGACCACAAACAGGTAATACATTAATTGATTTGTACATGATATCAATGTCTCGCCTTTGCTTAAAAACTGTTTTACTTACTAGCAATTTTACCATGGCATTTTGAATCAGCTGTAAATGTTTTATGTTGGTCTTACACGAGTGTCCCCAAGAAGTTATACCATACCTTATAGTCGATTCTGCTAGAGACAAATAAATGAGTTTCATAGTTCTTATAGGCATATAAAATTTTACCTTATGGAGTCTTCCTACAATGGCTCGAAGTCGCTTACAGAGGTTGGAAATTTGTACGTCCCATTCCATGTTACAATCCACCGTAACACCTAGATACACATACTGGTTGACTAATTCGATACTTATGCACACGTAGGGCTGTTCGGTATTATTGTGAATGCAATTAAATGAATGGGATATGATTACAGGTGCCTCGCTGTACCTTGCATGCGGGGATCTTACATGCATCAATTTCGTTTTTTTAGCATTGATTCTTAGACCAGAGTCATGTGACCATTTTAATAAAGAAATAAAGTCTAGATGTAACTATCTTTTAGAGTGGAAGATACTCTCAGTATCGCCCTGGTGAAAGACCACCATTCAGAATTGAAACGTTGCTTGAAATGGCTTTTAGCCGTGTTTGGTGACCAGATCTGAATAGCCAGGTTTTTCCCCTTATCCCCAACTTCCTCTCCCCCTTCTCCTTCCCCTCCCCAATACCTTCAGCCGCACAACATTCCCTAATTGGGAATGCCATAGTCTCACTGGCTCCAGACGGCTGGGAGCAGTTCAGGACTCCTGTGCGGTATTCATATAAAAATATAAAAAAATTTTAAAAAAACAATTTCAATGCAGTATCAAAATTTTCATGGGATATTATAAGTGCTGTATCATCAGCGTATACATAATTTTTAACAAACGAGAATATTTTGTTCACAAGTGATACAAAGATAATATATAGCGTTGGATCTAAAATTAACCCTTTTGGAACTCCTGTTTTGACATTTCTTTTTTTACTAAATTTTCCTGATATTTTTACCTGGATTGGGCGCTTGGTTGGGAAGTTTTTGAATAGTTTGAGAAAGATTCCCCTTACCACTATTGCCTCCAAAATATTTAACAATTTCATCGGGTATACTCGTATAGCATCAAATGCCTTTGAATTGTCTATGAACAGTACCAAAACATGTCTTTTATTATTCAATTCATTATTTATATAGTTAGAGAAATCCTGAACTAACATTTCAGTAGTTTTTTTTTTAAAACCAAATTGATTGGGATCTATTAAAGAAAAGCACTCCAAGTATTTAGTTAGTTTTAATGATATGTATTTTTCGAGAATCTTTTCTAAAGCGGGTAATATACTAATCGGTCTATAGTTTCCTATCTCAGTATGTTTCCCATTTTTGTAAATAGGTCTGATAATGCTACATTTGAGTTCATCTGGTATTACAGTTTGTGTTAAAATTGTGTTGATCAGATGGGTTAATATAGGACCCAAAATATCTGTGTCTTTTTATGTCAAACATTCGGATATTGTCTATGCCAGGGGACTTTGAATTTTTTGAACTGTTGCAAAGTGGTCTGCAATGATGAAGTCACAAACACATGCGTAGTATGTCAGTTTCTTTGTGTTTGCTATTATACCTAACAAAAATGTGATCCAGACATGTTCGTGTCACTTTACCATTTTCTATAGCTTCCCTTGTAACGTCGTTGATATATTTTGTAAAATAGTTATTTGAAAGAGCATTTTCATAAGGAATAATCACAGGATCTATATTATTTTACAGATCAATATTTATGTCACCAAATATTAGCATATTTTCATTAGGGTTTGAACATTTTGTTAATATCGATGAAAAGTATTGAAGTTTAGTGTGTGCTTTTTTCTGGTTTGTCTGTAAGACACTCTTAATTGAATTAGTTCAAGTAATTCAGGGCAATCCATCACAAAGGAGGCTAATTTGAAAAAACAGTACCTCTGCGGAATTTCTACGGCTTTCTAGTGTAATAAGTGGTAATTTATTTATCATATTATATTATATACGCCCTATATGAGTTTATACATATTTAGTTAGTTACAATAGTCACACAGGTGCAAAACACATCACAGTCGGTACATAGATAGAACATATAGCCTTCATGAAATACGACAACTAAATATTTCATCCGTCTCACGAACAAATACAGGAATAACATGGTGTAAATACCATAGTGGTAGATTATCACAAAGCTGATAGCGCCAGGACCATGTCGCATATCAGCCCACTATGACACTGCTTGCAGAACCACAAGCCAGGAGGATAATACGCACTTGCACTGCGCATGACAGCACTGGCAGCAGCGGAATGTGGAATGATTAACCTGGATCCCGCTGCGCGCGACGCTTCCCAGGTAGGGGCCGAATCCTTGAGAAGCAATGGCAATGTGACTTTAGCATTAGCTTGAGGTCACCTAATAATTCACTCTCGAGGAATGCTATAGGTGTTCTCATAATCAAATGTGAATTCCTTGTCTCGAGTAAAGATTCCAAGAATTTTACAGATGTCTTCAAGGAAACAGCAACTCACCCTTTATCATTGCAAAATGCGAGAACGGTGAACACTGAACAACAGGTAGTGTAAGGAACTCCGATGAAAAATATAACGGCTTTAAAAATATGTATTCATATAGATCAGCAAACGCTGATTCTGAATATGTAACTTTTATTATAAATAATTATACGTAAATAGTTATTTAAAAGTGAATTAAAATCATGTCATCAAAACACCTTGTTATGTTGGTACCAT
This sequence comes from Halesus radiatus, assembly GCA_022606495.2. Classification (NCBI taxonomy): domain Eukaryota; kingdom Metazoa; phylum Arthropoda; class Insecta; order Trichoptera; family Limnephilidae; genus Halesus; species Halesus radiatus. Next base: position 50,745 of record JAHDVE020006826.1, read on the forward strand.
TGAATTTAGAACATCTGACGTCACGTGCGCATAATTTTATATTTCAAATGTGTATTTTTTTACTTTTGGCGAAATTTAAAATTAATTTGAGTGACTTCAAGCTCTATAATTGTTGTTCAAAATAAAAAAATGTTATTAGTAAAATAATTTAGAGTATTCATGAGGAAACCAATTATCAATACGGATGTTATGAAAATATTAATGCTCAATACCCTCATTATTCTTTAAGTTAAGGTTTCTAAAAAGTTACATAATTTAATTACTCGTGTTTAGTGATGGTTTTCTATGAATAAAATGTGAAATTGTGTATGGTAAAGCTCATCCTTGTTTTGACATTTGACATTCTAACCTCAATCCAACCGGACATAGATTTGGAGCGTTTTGGTGGACTTTGAAAAATTGAAAATTATTTTTACTATGAAAACTAACTTTAAAAAAAAAAAAACGAAATATAGTGGTATTTAAGTTTGAATTTCATTATTGATAAAAAAAATATAAAAATTAGACTTGAGTACCTTATTGTTGCGAATACGTGCAAACATTAAGGGGAACTTAAAAAAAACTGTTCTCAAACTCATAAATATGAAAGTAGAATTCTGAATGTAATATTGGCCAAGTTGATGGTATTGGTGGAGCTGCCAGTATTTGGTGATGCCTAGTCTACACAGCGAGCCATCACTGTGAAACAGAGGACTGATGCTTGACGGCCGCTGAATACTCGTACATAATGCATGAACTGGCTCTGTTTTGTGATTGCGACAATAGGCCGGGCGACTTCAAGTGGGTTAAATGTTTATAAATGGAACTATAATGGGGTTTTACTTAAAATCGACCAATGCCACTTTTTCCCAAGCTGTCGCATGTCGCTGCTCGCAACGTCCCCCGCGTCGGCCTTCGCAATGTTTTGCAATGCTTCGTTAGCTCTGCCTATACCTGTACCTCAATTTGCTGATCCTAAAATGACAACTATAACATCTTTCTGGGAAGAGTGTCGGAAGCGGAAAGTCGCTTTGCACTGCTCTGAAGGGACTGCCCTGGTTTCGTACCTACGGTCTGTTCTGGGTATAATTTGTTTTGTGTTTCTTGTTTATTTGTTTATTTATTTATTATTTTTATTTGTATTTGCAAAACACTGTAATGTATCATCAATTGAGGTACATGCAAGTTGAAGTTGCATTAAGTTTGCCTGGTCGATATGAATTCCTAGCTAGGCATATTGCCTGTTCTAAGGAATTAAATATGTGGTGGGTATCAAAATATCGAGTTGTAAGGTGTTATATTATTTTTAATTTATTGTTGAAGCTCTTTTCGGTGGGTTCCGAAATTGTACTAGAAAAAAAGAAAATGAAGATATAGAAGAAAGATAAAAAAACAAACAAACGAAAATTATGTACTCTTAAAAAATATATATGAAAGTTACGTAATATATTTTTTAACAGGTTCTCGGACTACGTTCTTCCCGGGTCAAAAAGCCATTTGGTAATATTTTTGCCTTGGGATGACAATTCGCAGTTTTTACGTCGGGGGAGATTTTATTGTAGATCTTTGGTCCAAGATAGGTGTGTGCTTTTTGGTACATTTTGGTAGCACTCACTGGGATTGTGAAATCGTTTCTACTACGGCTTTTGGTTTGATACGTGTGTTCGATTTTACTAATATATTCTGTATTTTTTGGAACATTTGTGATTACTTTTTTATGAAACTTTATTGCACGTCCAGACCATTAAAATCTTTATAGAGCAATGCACCAGGATACCTGAAATTATTTATTGATAGGTTTGTTGGTGCACTCGATCTTGGATTATTCCGGCGATCGACAAAATGAGCCAAGGGCTATATTTTGTCGTCGTCAGTATCTTTACTAATCAATTGGATGAGCGTTTGTGACTAACCTCCTTCTATGCAAAAGCTGATGTTTTGACAAACCGATGTTTTCTATTTGCCGGCATGCAGGACCAATCTTAGGATAAATTCTCCAATTCCCCGTATTTGTGCGCAATATAACGCACAATTTCACAATATCGACATTCTTCACAATACCCTTTCAAAATATCGAACCGGAGTAATACGAATACGTACGACTATAAATTGATGCACGAGTATAAAATGTATCGAGAGGATCTCCTGTCCCGATCTTGAAGTTCTATCCTCCTCCCTTCCTTCTTATTTTCTTTTGCTTTATCTTAGCTTCATAAATAAAACGAGTTAAACTTCCTTTGTATATGTCTTTGTATTAAAAGCTGTTTGTTTCTTACAAATAAATAAATTATCACAAATTACTATTCTCGCCTAAATTCATCTACACCTCCAGAAACATTAAAACAATTAAACCATGTAAATATTTGAAAGTGAGTACGAGTACATTTCCGCGTGTTTAAAATACTAATGTAATGTTAGCCTAAATGTCGATGAGGATAAAATGGGAACACGATAGTGAGCCAGAACCCAAGTCCGATAATTTATTTTTTTTAAAACAGATACGATTTATAAAATATGATAAAATAAGTGAGAAATTATTATTTGTGTTACACGTTGTCAGCACGCAGACAGAAATTGTTAAATAGGTCTTTCAAAATATTAAAAAGTATTTATTTGACAAGAAAACTGCTGATTTAGGTGTCATAAGTAATGATTCTAAATATACACTGTTAAGGCTTTTTTTGTTTTTGATGAATTTAGATATCGTTTGGAAGTCGAAGAATTTTTTTCTTGTTTTTTTTTTAAATTTATCCTTTATTAAAACACAGTAATATAGGGATGATATACTGTGTCTGTCCCACTGGAAAATCTTGTGTTGGGAGCAGGTGCAGTTTACAACACAATGTTATAATTTATTTAATTTTTAAATGGTCAATTAAGGGCGAGAGGGACTAGGAGGGTTATTTATTAATTAAAAATAATGATAGTATTATTACGCAATACGATAAACATAATGTTTTTAAATAGAAAAATATTTACTGAATATTTTATAAATTTACATAGGCTTAGTATTTATCAAAATCTAATCAGAAATATTACTTTTTTCTGACCGTTCCATTGTATGTTTTACAAAATATTTAAAATACGAATATGATTTTTAAAGCGGAGAAAAGTATTTTTAATACACAAATGTAAATAAACAAAACCAAATATTTGTAACCCGCTTTACAAAAAAAAGTTTAAAGTTACGTAGTGTTCTTAAAAAAAATTAAACTGCACACTCTTCTTATTTTAAATTTATCCTATCGACATGTTACAAAAAGCCTTAACAGCATTTTTTAAGGATATTCAACTTTTTAAATGTTTTTGTAAAACATGCGTAGAACGGTCCGAAATGTGTAATATTTTTCTCTTTAAAAACACCATGTTTATCGTATTGCACAATAATATTATCATTATTTTGAATTAATAATAAATATTATTTTTATAAACAATAATTATTAGCCTGAAACACTCATCCAAATTGAAAAAACCTTCCGAGAAAAGATAAATGTCGCCGACAGGACTCGAACCTGCATCCTTCTGATGTCCGGTCAGATGCTCTACCGTTGAGCTACGTCGGCTTATCGCAAACCCGCCAAGTTAATCAATATATACTAGTGTTTCATTCAATAATTACTGTTTTTATTATATTTCACCTGTAAACAACCAACTTTATTAGTATGAGAAAGGCTTGTAACGGCTAAATCCCTCAATAGATGGCGTCAAGACAAATTATGTCTAAATTTTATTGGTGAAAAAATGCTTTGACTTGTCAAATATTTTTTAAGGTTTTTTCAATTTGGATGAGTGTTTCAGGCTAATAATTATTGTTTATAAAATAATTGTTACCCTTTGCGCTATGCACAAAAATCTTGTCTTAAAAAACTTTAGTTTATCAATTAATAAATATTTGACAAGTCAAAGCATTTTTCACCAATAAAATGTAGATATAATTTGTCTCGACGCCATCTATTGAGGGATTTAGCCGTTACAAGCCTTTCTCATACTAATAAAGTTGGTTGTTTACAGGTGAATATAATAAAAACAGTAATTATTGAATGAAACACTAGTATATATTGATTAACGTGGCGGGTTTACGATAAGCCGACGTAGCTCAACGGTAGAGCATCTGACCGGCAATCATAAGGGTGCAGGTTCGAGTCCTGTCGGCGACATTTATCTTTTCTCGGAAGGTTTTTTCAATTTGAATGAGTGTTTCAGGTTAATAATTATTTTTTATAAAAATAATTGTAAAAATAAAGTGTTTCATTTTGTTCCGACATGGTACTTCTCCACATTGAAGCAACTTTATATATTAAATTATATTAAATTAATCATTGATTTTATACGGTACTTTTATGGAAATGTCGCTAAATTGGCAAGTAAAATGTACGCAGACGTGATTGCAGAGTATAAAACAGAAAATATTGAATCCCACGAAAATAGAATAAGACGGTTTCGTCAATCATATTTATTTTTAAGGACGGAATAATGTAACGTTCGTACAGTGAAAAGAGGTTTTTCAATATAAGTGTGAACTAAACGAAAACGTTCTGTAAGAATTTCTATCCCATTTCCTAAGACGGCCGGTGCTAAGTGAGGTCACCCACGCGAGAAAAAATAATGTCTCCAATATGCATTGGCTTGGACGCATCGGAAAATGTGATGGAGGATTTTACGTAAAAATGTAAAAGTATTTTTTTATAGATAGAGAAAGTGAAACGTACTACAAAATATTATGTTACTTACTATATTCCATACGACATGATTCACGACTCACTCCACACGAGTCGTAATCAAATTATGGAACAATTGTACAACAAACAAAAAATAATAGAACTACCTGGGTCCATTTTGATACTATCGATTTATTTTAATTTTTTATTAATACTTAATCTTTAATAGTTCGTATTATAGCGAGTACCCATTTGAAATAATTATTTAATTTACTATCTATATTATTCTTAGACATATCGTGAAATCAACCGGCCTCGATTATAAGGCACTCTACATAAAAAAATTATATTTTCGTAATTATATAGAATGTAAATGGTATATTAACTTGGGGACTAAACTTATATAGATCCGCCTGAGCCCGTATAATAATGATAATGTTTAATTTTCTTATTTTTTTTTTAATAACAAATGATGTGGTTGATGAAAAAAATAAATGGTAAGGTGAGCTGTTTAAGTGCAGTTGAGTGGTTTCGGTGTTAGTCTGTATAGTAACGACGTCTATATAATAATGTTAGTCTATTTTCTATTTCAGATCTCTCTGTGTAACGTATCCAGTGTTTATCATCACACTTATTACACTTATTTAAGGTCATGGTATGTGCTTTATGAGTAATTGATTTACCTGCAAATGTGCCCTTGTATGTTTAGATCGTTATCTGGTGTTCCACCCCTTTTCTCCCCCTATTATCGCATTTCCTCACCCTTATTCATTTGTTCCTGCGGCAATATTTTGTGGAAACATAGCATCATTCTCTTTGATATGAAATTAAATTATAGTGTCAATCAATGATATTCGGCGGAATTTTCGTACAAATAACACCACTCAGTCTGATTTGCCGCAGGTCCTTTTGATGGGTTTGTGTGGTTTTCAAAATACAAAAATGTGGTATTATATAGAGTAGAACTACCATATATAATAGAAACAAAGAAGATGGGCCATGTACCACTATTAGTATGAAACGGCACGCATAAAAGTGTCGCCGATAGTTCTCCCATACTAATCTTTTTAAAAATATTTTTATCTTATGCTGAAAAAGCGTTCGTTTGCCCAGAGTTAGTTGGACTATGTCATTACCATTTGGGGTATATGTTTGAAACTGAAGAAAGCGGAGGAAGGAGATTAGGATGAGGATGCTCGGGAAAATCTTGCTATTTGCACCTGGTCACTAAACATAGTAAATACCATTAAATGAAACGTAATTTTTTTTACTTCTAGAAGTAAATTTAATTGTACAAATAATAAATAATCAGATAGACAAGACACCGTAAAAGAAAGTGGTTATTTCACAGAAACTTTTCGAAAATGGCTTAGTTCGGTTGTAAATTTTCAACTGAGGCCATATTTTTAAGATCCCCATTTTCCGAACTTAACCTAAACACGTAGGGATATTTTTTGTTCAACTAAGGCTATTTAAAAAAAAATCTAAGTAAACAGATGATTACAACGTTTTGTATTTGCGAGAAACAATTATTCATTCTTTACGAGAAAAACACGGGAAAATATTTCATTATTTTAATAAAACACCATTCGTAATAATAATTCATTTTCAACGGGCGCACACTTTCCGGAAGTAATGGTGGATAGGCCTAAAAACGCTTCCGGTTTTACCAGGAAGTACGGAGAACGGCGCAGAGCGGAAATAGCACGGGATAACAGAAATAAATGTTTGGCAGATGGGCGGAGTGAAAATAAAGGAGACTTAACGTCCAGAACTTCAAGTAGTTAATCACTTAGTAAAGGCAAAGTCACATTGGACTGAAATGTTCGGAGTTTTTGCCTCCAACATGATGGAAAAACCACTGATTATCTACTCGAATACGCTTTTTTTTGGTAAAGGATTTGAATAAGCTTTTATTATGCGTTAAATCATTCGAAAACTGATACGATTCCAACTGTCCAGCGTTGGTGGAATTACGTTATCCCCGTTTGGGAAAAGTAAAGAGGATGAAAAAGAGGAGGAGAATGAGTAGAGTTAGATTGGGATGTAGAGTAAGGTGGTCTAGGAGTACCTTCTTTTTGAATTTGTACTTAAATATAATCAATATACCATAATAATTTTTGACGTGTAACGTCTGTCACTTTGGTTAGTTTGCTAAAACCATATGTAACGAAAACATGTTACCGTAAGATCGCTTATATCTTTGTAACCGTACTACCTACGCGGCTTACTTTAGTATTGTTGCTTAGAAAAAATAAGCCATTACTCAATCACATATTTTTCACGTGCAGAGATAGCGGCGTTGTTGCGTCACAAATGACGCAATCGAAGCTATATTTAGTCTTGCGCGCCGCATTCAAAGAGATGTAGTTCGGCATAAATTTTGTCAATTCGAGCAGGAATAGTCGCGTTTGTGAGAGCTCACTTTACCGTAATCCATTGAACTCAAACCTGTGCTCATCAGGGATAAGTAAGGCTTACAAGTGTGTAATTTGTTGCAGAAATTCGACGGTTGCAAAGCTATGGCGCGCCCGGGTTCGACACTTGGGGTTCAGAAATAGCGTGACTAGAGACTCGGGCAACAAAATGGAGGGCCCTAGTGCCATACACCCATTGAAGCATGCACAAGATATTTCATGCACCCTACTGCGGCTATGTTCCCGATACAGCCTACTCGATTTTTTATTTGTTAGAATATAACCATTATTCAACTACAACGCATGGGTACGTAAACAGATTGAAAAAACAGGACTGTAGTCCTTACTCGCTACGAAAGGTTTTGAAACTAAACATATATTTTGACAAGACGAACATATGAAAACCTTCCCTCTAAACTAGAATATTGACAATATTTCCAAAACATTCCTATAGAGACATGTGCTCTCTCCGAATTTATCAAAATTATATTACATTTTTTTCTAAGATCACGTTTGTCTCTAATATGATGCGTAGTCTTATGAGCCGTGTACACTTACAACAGCTTACCCTACCTAGCATTAGTGCATTGATTTTTGAGCGAAGGTCGGCTCTGTGTAGATTTTAATGTTTGGGTATGAATTGTGCATTAAATATTTGAAAATGATTATTTTAAAAATATTTTCCACTGATTATTGTGACCAACTGAATAATTGAGCGTAAAAGTTATTACCTTATTAAAAAAAAAACTTGGATGTTTTTTTCCTATAATACATTTCTTTCTCTTCATGGTTCGTTGCCTTTCTTAGGGTAGGCACAACTTTTCAGCCTTTATAGACTAAGATGCCACTGTTACTGAGCTTAACTGAGTTGGTCACTAAATCTAAATATATTCCATTTGAAGCAGCGTATGTCAACGTGACAAATCGCCATGTTTGAGAAGCGCTGAGGCATGAATGAGAATTGAATTCAGTCGCCTAGCGGACATTGGCGAAGATTTTACACGATTGAATGAATAAATCGTGTAAAATCGAAGAACTTTTGGATTTCACGACAAATGTTATATATTTAGTGATGGAATTCAAGATTTTTTTCTCAATAATAAATAATAAGAAAAAACATACTATTAAAATTAACTAACTAATTAACCATCACCGCGTTTGCCCGCAGGGGTAGGTTTAGAGGATAGATCACCCCACAACTCTGTCTCGGCACACACTCCTTGTGACTTAAGTATTTGATTTACTTGATCATGCCATGTCTTCCTCTTCTTCTACCGATAACTTTAACATCATATTATATTTTCTTTACGCTCCTTACTATGTTTATCCGATTTCCTATTACATGTTAATGATATGAAATTATATAAATGTATTAGCTGTGATAGCAAAGACATCGGAATAGCAGTATCGACGGTCTCTATTTAATATTCAAAATGGCGAATTCTTCCAACTGCAGTGAGATGTTTGATTTTGCTACGACTTCAATTTACATTTTCAAGGGCTTGTTCTTCGTATTCTTCTATTATTTACTTAAATAAGGCTCTCAAGCACATTGGTCCAGCAGCAATGGTAGCCGAGTATCGCGCCCTCTGGCTGCGCCTCGCCCGAGACACTGGAGTAGCCAATACCTACACCTTCACCTTCGTCTCCCTCTACCTCTTCCTCATCATCACGCTGTCCATCTATGGCCTGATGTCACAGATCTCCGATGGCTTTGGCGTTAAGGACATCGGCCTGGCTGTGACGGCTTGCTCCAGCATCTGTCTTCTGTACTTCATCTGTGATGAAGCCCATTACGCTTCTCATAATGTTCGCTCCAACTTCCAGAAGAAGTTGCTGACGGTGAAACTATCCTGGATGAACTCGGACGCCCAGACAGAGGTCACCATGTTCCTGAGGGCCACGGAGATGATCCCTTCGGCCATCAGCCTCGGAGGATTCTTCGACGTCAACAGGAATCTCTTCAAATCGCTCCTAGCCACTATGGTGACCTACCTGGTGGTGCTTCTCCAGTTCCAGATCAGAATCCCCGAAGACTCCAGCGTGGGCAGGAACTCCTCGTTCTCCATGGACTCCAAACTGGATGATTAGTTGTGATAAACATGTATGAAAACTTAGACCAAGCCGTATTTAATTTTGATAATCTAACTGCATCTCTTTATATGGTCTATAAATAATGTGTAATGATAGTGTCCAAAAAAAATAAAAATGTCATAGATTTAATATAGGAATAATGTAAGAATAGGAAGTAAGATTTGTACAGCGCCCTTGAGGTGATTTTTCACAAAAACGGCGCTATAAAAATCATCCGATTATTATTATTAACTCCATAGATGATTGCAACAAAATACAAGAAGATGTGAACAGGGTGAAAGAATACTGCAAAAATGCATCAGTTGGGTATGTCTTAATATAGACCAAACGTAATGTTATTACCATTTCACGGAAAAGTCGCCCACTTAGTATACTACTTTACCCATGCGATGAGAAGAAGTACTTTATTAGATTCTAAGGATAAATGGTTTAAAAGGATCATATCGAAAAAAATTCATAGAAAGCCCATAAAAAAATGGGCTCTATTTTAGGTATTGCAAAGCCCTTCCCCATACCGCACAAACTTATTTTACTATATATACTATATGTGGATGTATTATTTTTTTATGTGATACTGTAAGCGACCATTGTCGTTACAAGACTGTAAACATGTAGGGTGCTGGTCAAGTCACTTTCTATGCTTCTGGGGGTACGGGGCCGACTATCCTTGAGGCAGGTTCAGGAATCCTTCAGGTGGGAGGCAGGAGAAATGAAAGACTTTCTTTCGTTACAAGATGTGACTGGGTACGAGTCACGATTGCTCGTCCGAGTGTGACTGGTTTATTTTCAGAAATTTTCGCTTTTATATAATTACAAAGTGATACAAGTTTTCAACACCAGGGGCGCTGCTGAGGCAGACATGTAAATGGGGGTCCGTGCACGATACTGCGCTGCTACGGGGTTAGTTGCATTGTCAAAAACCCGCAACACGGTATCGTGCTGTCGCGGAGTCGGATGTGTTATCGAAGTGATAGGAAAGTCTGCCACACGGTACTGGGCTTCTGCGGAGTCAATCTATTATGGAAATTACCGTGTGCTCCAATCACGTCGATAACACTGCGAGACAAAACAAATGTTATAAATCTTACATAAGATACAATGCCAATAGTACAATACAAATCACGAAGTACATTGATAAACATAATGTTGCCAAATTGAAAGAATCATGATTCTTACGAATAAACGATCACGTCGGTTACAGATACTACATAAGAGCCCCAACTGCTCTCAACCGTCTGGAGCCAGTGAGACTATAGAATCCCCAGAGGTATGTTGTGAGGCTGAAGCTATTGAGGAGAGGGGAAAAAGAGGAAGGTGGGAAAATACTTGACTATTCAGTTCTGGTCACCAAACACGGATAAAGCCATTTCAAGCAACGTTTAAATTTTGAATGGTGGTCTTTCACCAGGGTGATACTGACAGTGTCTACCACCCTGGAACGTGCTGCAAATATACTAAATCGTATTTTTAATTAATACATTGTGAAATAACACAATTTCAAATATAATGTACAAATAAATTTTTATTAATTTAAAAAATAAAAATAACTTGCGCACGCCGTAAGTATACGCTGTATATGACACATCAACCCCTTGGAATAACAAGGTTCCATCTTCCACGGCAATGTTATGCGATAATGAGTCTTAAAGTTATCTTCTGTAGAGCACATTATCGCATGGCATTGCTGTGTCAGATGGAACCTTGTTATTCCAACTTATGAAAGATAACAACTTAATTTTGGCTCGGTCATTTGAAATCCCCGATATCAAACTTACACTGATCGTATCGAAAACATAAAAAAAAATTGCAAAATAACTGTCATTGCTTTATTAATCATCAATATAATTAAATTGCCCTATATAAACGTAGAAAACTCACTGAAGCGTTATTCTTACAAAAAAATGTTAACTATCTCGTTGATTCATCCTCTCTGTCAGACAGGATTGAATTTCGTCGGACTGCACGCCACACCAGATCAAACGATTTATTTAGTGTACCACATTGTAAATCTATGAATGAGCAAAATTAATTAATGGGACTTATCTGCAAAACACTCGATACCTTACGAGATGCTCGAATTTTCAACTGTATCATGAAAACATTTAAAGTCAAACTGGGTGAGCTTATCGTAAGATGCAAAAAAATTAATTTCTCATTTCAACCGTACTTTTATTTTCTCTTATTTTTTAAAAGAAAAGGCATATATTCCCTGGTTACTAATAACCTGACAATATTTGAAAATCTTCTACTACCATCACACTAAGCGGAAGATGTTGGTTGTGTCATGATGGAGGTTTTAGCCAGCCGAGGAATTGAACTCACGACGCCTGGGTGAGATCCAAACGCGATCCCAACTCAGCCACTGACCGTACTTATAATATCTATTAATTTAATTTAATTTAATTTTTGTTTATAATATAGTATGTATAATCGCTTATGGCTGCTCTATTAATGGTACTTTAACGGATGTGTAGTCGTTTGGGTATTAGTGTCTTAATACTTACCGAGTGTCTCTCGTTAAAGGTTGTCGCGGAGATTAAAAGAAAAGAAGGGTCACCATTTAATAAATATATTTCTCGACGCGTACAAATTATAATTCAGAAGGTTAATTCAAAAGAAGCGAGAAGTGATGTAAATGCAACTAGCAAAGTCACTAGGATGTACTACTGTACGACCGATTCAGTGAGAGGCAGGAAAGCGAATGAATCGTGGGCTCTGTGAATAACAGAACGCCGGTCGGTTGTCTTTTGTTTGTAGGGATACCATATGTAAAAAGAATATGGTTCAAATAAATTTATGGCTATTAAGTTGCTTGCATATTACAGTACATAATATATCCATCTACCAATGTATTTATCGTATTGTATAACTGTTTGATTCCTAAATATAAAAATATAAATATATGAAAATTTAATAAAACATATACTTTTTCTTCGTTGTTCATTAGAATAAAGTTACTCTGTACATTCACTGAACCAATGGTACAATTTAAATCTGTCAACTTACCGAAAACGCGAACTACAGGCGGGTCTCTACCAGCCCCACATATTTAATATAACCGCAAAAAGTTTTTTGTAGGAAACTGGAAGCAAATTTGGCCCGCCATACATAATATGACTTTACCTCATAAGTTTCCCCCATAGCGAAGATGTACTCGGTGTCAGAAATGTCTGTTGCAATGACAAAGAAAATGCAAGAATTGCCTTTACGAACCGACTTTACACAGATTTGTGCAATAAACCGCATTTTCACAATCAAGATGAGAATGATAGCATATTTTGGCCATAATGAGGGGAAAACAGTACATTTTAGTAAACCTCAATCAAGATCGGAAAAATCGCTAATCTTGTTCATATTACAATCAAGAAGAAATAATTATTAAATGTAAAACCACAATCAACACGGGAACACTACATATTTTAGTCGTATTTATTACAAAAATTATGAGAGAAATATGTACTTTTGGCCATATCACATTAGAAAACATTTCGTATCTTGCCCATATCACAATCGTAACAAGAAAAATGCGTATCGTGGTGATAATGCAATCAAGAAGAGAAAATGCTTTTTAAGGCCATACCGTAATAATAAATGGACAATGGTCGGCATAAAATTAAATACACGTCACTATCTAGAAATTAAAATCTGCATGTTTTGGTTATACCTAAATCTAGGAGAGAAAAACCTCAATAGTGGTCATATCGCAATTAAGAAAAAAAATGAGAAATAGCATGTTCACTTTTTGGCCACATCACTAACATGATGAGAAAAAATTACAAAAACTTAAATAATTATAACATATTACAATCACTATAAGAAAAACTGCATATGTAAGACATATTACAATCACGATAAGAAAAAACTTTACATATAGGACATATCACTTGGCTTGGCAAAATGATAAAAATTATAAATATCATCTCCTTTAATAAATTATGATCAATGTTGATATCGGAAGACAAAAATATTTATCGTTACTGGGTAGTTGTAAAACAAAGGATAAAATATGGGATGTGCAAGGTGAATTTATGAGTGTAAGGGGGTGCATGGATCAGATTTTCTCGTTGCGTATGCTCACAGAGAAGTTTCTGGCAAAAAATCAAAAACTTTTCTGTTCTTTTGTAGATCTACAAAAAGCATACGACCGAGTTGATAGAAAAAAGTTAAGTATGGAGTGAATATAAAACTTATACATGCAATCGCATCTCTGTACGAGGGAAGCGTTGCATGTGTTAGGGCAAACGGTGATTTTACGGGGTGGTTTGACATCACAAAAAGTGTTAAGCAAGGCTGCGTAATGTCACCATGGTTATTCAATCTAAACATGGATAATTGTATGCAAGAATTGAAAGAGGTGGGCTTGGGCGCAAAAATGAGTAGTCTGCAAGTATGTTGCTTGTTGTATGCTGATGATGCGGTGCTGATTGCCAACAGTATGGAAGATCTACAGCCCCCCATATCTAGGATGAATGAAGTATGTATGAAGAATGAGCTAATGATGAATGGAAGTAAGTCTAAAGTCATGGTGTTTGAAAGAGAGAGTACGAAAACAGTGTATTTATTTTAGCGCAAAAAGAAGTGCTGCATATCCAGTTAACAATCGTGTGCGAATCTACATATCGTAGCCATTCAAGAAGTAATTTGACTTTTTTCCCCTTAGAATGCACACCAATAAATCATTCATTGTAAATAGTACGTCACAATGACTTATTGTGATTTTTTATGGAATTGATTGAGCCTACTTTCACTCAACTCAAGTGAAGGCATAATCTGTGCAGCTTTATTTCATCGGCCTAAATTGTGTCACGCGCCAAACGTTTATTTTCACTATTCAAAGGACTTCACAATATGACTATGGGATCTTCAGCGAATTTGTGGGTTAATATAAGCCAAATCCCCTTCTCAGACATGAACTACACGTATAGTGTCTTACAAATGGTTTAGGAATGAACGTATTATATCAAATTTATTGCATTAATATTTGCATACCAATTTTATATTTTCATACCACTGTTCTTGTGATACGTGTCCGCCTGTATGCATTTTAAATTGGCGTAGAAAAAAAAAACGCTAATAGAATTACTTTTGAAAATTCGAAAAAAAAAAACGAATAAATAAGTTTATAATGTCTTAAAAAAACTACAATACGGGACTCCAGTGAAAAATATATTCATGTAGATCAAAAAATGCAGATTCTGAATATATAATTAAATAAAACAAAACAAACACTTTGTTTAGATCCACGTTTATCCCAAGCTTCGTCGGGGTAAAATTTAAACTTAAATAAAAAAAAAAAATGTTTACTTTTAAATTTTACCCCGATAAAGGTTGGGTTAAGGGAAATCGGTTGGTGATGAATCAGAAATAAATTAGTGGTTCTAAACAAATTGTTTGTTTTGTTTTACTTAATAAATACGTCAAACCACAAAGGAATTTGTTTTCTACGAAAACTTAATACATAAGTTTTATTATACGAGGTTTGTTCAATAGAAAAGGTTAATTTTGAATTTTCGCGGGCTGTGTACATTCGATTATCGATTTTTTTTGTTATGTTGGTACACATATGTTTAGCATATTGTTAGCCATTTTGGATTAGTGGTTTGTTTTTGACAACTGGAAAGGTTAGTCACGTTTTTTTATGTTCTTCGATTTTTTACTTTTGATAAAAATGGATCAAAGAATATGTATCAAATTTTGCGTTAAAAATAGAATAAAGTGCTCCAGCGTACTTAAAATGTTGACTGTGGCATTCGGCGAGTCTACTTTGTCTCAAAAAGTATTTATAAGTGGTACAAGCGCTTTACAGAAGGCCGAGAAGCGTTCTGGAGTTGCAACCACGTCAATAAACGAAGAAAACATCGAAACAGTGAAAAAAATGGTTTTGGAAAATCGTCGAATCACTATTAGGGAAGTTGCGGAGGACGCATTAGTATCTCTTAGGAGTTGTTGAATGACGTCAACGATGATCCAGATTTGCTCAAAAGGGTCATAACTGGTGATGAAACGTGGGTATATAGTTATGACGTCGAAACCAAGGCCCAATTATCCCAATGGAAGCGGCCAGAAGAGCCAAGACCGAAAAAAGCACGCCAAGTTCAATCAAATGTGAAGGTTTTGCTCACTGTTTTCTTCGATTACGATGGCGTGGTGCATCGTGGTGTACGGTTAATAAGGAATACTACAAGACGTTTGCGTGAAGCAATACGGCTCAAACGATCGGAATTGTGGAAAAACAAATCATGGATTTTGCATCACGATAATGCACCAGCTCACACATCAATGCTTGTTAGTGATTATTTTGCCAAAAACAACACCGTAATCATGTCTCAACCACCGTATTCACCAGATTTGGCTCCCTGCGACTTTTTCCTATTCCCGAAACTGAAGAGACCAATGAAAGGAAAGCGTTTTGCCTCAATTGATGAGATAAAGTCAGAATCGAAGAACAAGCTGATGGCCATACCGAAAAGCGGATTCCAGAAGTGCTTCTAGGATTGGAAGAAGCGCTGGCATAAGTGCATTATGTCTGAGAGGGATTATTTTGAAGGGGAGAAAATGGATATTGATTAATAAATAAAAAGTTTTCGAAAAAATTCGAAATTCACCTTTTCTTTTGAACAAACCTCGTATACGTAGAATTTATAAATCGTTATTTAAAAGTGAATAAAAACTCATCTCATCAAAACGACCCATTTCATTGGTACCATTGGCACAACGTCATGCGGTTGTTCGTAAGTAAATTCTTTCTCCATAAATTTATATCGCGTGATTTTATGACGCTTGAGTGACGTCATATGGGCACTGCTACTTACTACTCGGATTCCGGTCGTTTTGGTGGGTTTTAAAAATCACACACTGAGAATTAAGTTAATAAGTAAGGTAACTCTTAAAACGGACTTTAAAAAAAAATCTGATTAAGAAAGTTTGGAAAACTTTATTAATAAAAAATAGGGTATTTCCTCGTTTATATATTTAAAAAAAAAAAAAAATTATTAAATTTTTTTTTAATGAGTATTCGAAATGAAACAAAAGAGTATGTTTAACTCTTGACCAAAATATTATTGATTATTTTGTCGTGAAGTATGTAGGCACAACAAGGATTATTTGATTTAACATGATACATGGTAGGTATAAGTATAACATGTTTATGATATATATATATATGTATGTATAATAATCTATAAGTGAATGACACAGAGAAGTTATAAAGGAAAAGGTTTTTAATTTATAGATAATACTTTTTTAAAATGTTTATTTTTTTATTAAAATAGTAATAGCCTAATATACATGATACATAGTATACTAAAGCAAAATATAATATAGTATGAGTGTGAAAAAAAAATCTATGTGTTTTTATAATAATAATAATCGGATGATTTTTATAGCGCCGCTTTTGTGAGAAATCACCTCAGGGGCGCTGTACATATGATGTTTTCGAATGACGTAAAAATATATGAAATTGCGTAATACATGATACAGTTCATATATAGTTTACGATACAGAGAAATAATAAAGAGAGTTTTCGGATTGTAGATAAGTAAAAAGGTAATTAAAAAAAAATAATTATACAATAGCTCTTATGCGATGCTCGTATAATTGTTGCAAGGTAAAAATATCATTTAGGTATCTTTTAAACATGGGCAAACTTATATTAAATATATCTATAGCTGAGGTGAATTTGTTTCCAAGTAGGCGAGAAATGGGTGCAAGTATTTGGTAGTTAGTCCCAGAATTATTGTTGCATAATAACATATTTTGCCGAGTTTGTCGATGAGGTACTTTAAAGGAGCTCACAACAGTCTAATACGGAATAAATAATTTTAAATAAAAAAATTAAGTCGGTTATTTTTTTCTGTGTTCTAGGGTATGTATTTTGAGCGTATTTAGCAGGAATGTATAGTTTATGTGTTGAATCAGTAAGTGTAGTTTGAAGTTAATAAAACGTAAACATTTCTATTTCTATTCAGATCTGGTCACCAAACACGGCTAAAAGCCATTTCAAGCAACGTTTCAATTCTGAATGGTGGTCTTTCACCAGGGCGATACTGAGAATATCTTCCACTCTGGAACGTGTGCAAATATACTGTATATTATTTGTAAATGAATTAATTGTGAAACAACACAAATTAATTAAACAAAAATTACTTGCGCACGCCGGGATTTGAACCCGCGACCTTCTGATTCGAGGCCGTCAAACCGTCAATTAAAACCGTTTATGAGGTTCTCTAGACCATCAAATTTTTAAACCAAAACCACATGATTTTGCATTACTTTGCATTGCATCGCTTTAAGTCGATTTCTCGGAAACTAATCCTTTCCATAAATTTGAACATTTTTATGTATTTTTATAAATGTCTATCTTTTTTTAAAAGCGCTATAAATTTTCAAATTACATTATTATTTAATTAATTCAAGTTACCAAATGTGAGAAATGACTTCATCTCTTCAATCAAACAAACATAAAATATTCAAGGTCTGTTCTAACCGTCAATGAATAACTTTATCCTCTTAAGCTACTTACCTTAGGTTACAAAATATGGTGAGATCGACTTACCCATCGCAAACACGTCTTCCTGAAGACGTGCCCACTTGAACTGGTACCGCAAACGAATGGACGCGCTAAAACGCGACAAGTAAACGAGCAAGCCTCCCCGCGTTAAGAGGAACGGCTGGGTGCCCTGTTTCATACAAAACCTATTTTTGGATTTGAAGCCAAAATACCCACCCAAACTGAATGATCTTTTTAAAATTAAAGGTATAGGAAATATCTATTACGGATTACAAGTATTTTAATGTTTCTGTTTTAAATAATGAAAATAAAGGACATTAAAGAAATCAATATTTCATGATTTTAGAGGCCGCTTTGAAAATTATTTAATGGTTTATGCAATTTTTTTTAATTGTCAAGTTTGCTATATAAATATGATTGTATAAAAAAAAAATCATCTTAAAAAAAAATTTATCAATAATGACGTTCAAACATAAATACCAGTATTTCGTTTTTTTTTCTAAAGTTAGTTTTCATAGTGAAAATAATTTTCAAAGTTTCAATTTATCAAAGGCCACCAAAACGCTTCAAATCTACGCCCGGTCGATTTTGATCAGTTTTGAGGTTAGAATGTCAAATGTCAAAACAAGGATGAGCTTTGCCGTACATATATAATTATATATTCTATTCATGGTAAACCATAACTGAAAAAAAGCAATAAAATTATGTTGCTTTTTAGAAACTTTAACTCAAAAAATAATAATAGTATTGACCATTAACATTATCATAATATCCGTATTGATAATTGGATTGGTAATGAATATTTTAATTTCATTCATGAATAATATTAGTTTTTATTAAAAAAAAAACAATTATACAACTTAAACTCACCCAAAATAACTTTAAATTTGCCCAAAACTAAAGAAAATACATATTTAAAATCGAAAAATATTTTTTTTCATGCTAATCCAAAAACAGAATGCTCACGTGACGTCAGATGTTCCAAATGCATTGCAACCAACATAACAGGGTGTTTTGAAGAGCTGATTTTATATTCACTATAACGATTTATAAATTCTACGTATATATAATGAAAGCTACATATTGAAAATCGGCGTTTGATGATCTATGTGAATATATGTTTTTAAAGTCATTACATTTTTTACTGGAGTTCCTTATTGAATAATTGTTTTTATTATACGAGTATACGTCAGCTGATCACTATCGAGTGCTGAAATGGGCCGATACTCGGTGTTTATCGGGAATGGCTCAAATGTCAAAAATTTAAAATGGCGCTAAACGTTAATTTAATGGTCATAAAATGTGATGGAGTTTGAAATACCCAAACATAGTTTTCTTGGCTGATACAGGGTACAACAGTAAGTACCTGGAAACCTGCGATTCATGAGCTTAAAATTATTATTTTTTGAACGTAAATATACAAATAGGCACTGCTGAAAACCAGCTGCACTCCGGGCTCCGGAATATATAGCTTAACAGTGACATTTTTGTTAAGTACTAAAATAAAATTATGTGTTAATACAAAATATGTAAAATAATAACTTATAGAAAAAATAAACGTTTTCATTGTAAAAAAAAATTAAAAGAAAATAAAAATAAATTTGAAGAAAATATAAATAACATCATTGTGGTATTTGTCACACATTTGGTTAATTATACGTCAGAATTATTTGATAAAAACAAATGAAACTTGAGCGAATTCGAGCAGTAAGTACAAGTGACCCCGACAAGGATACCACCGGCTGGGGCGAAAAATAGACGACACGCTGATGTGCTCTTTCCAGATCCTGAAGCCGGCCGACGAGCGCCACCTGGCGTACGGGCAGACCAACACCAAGCGTCCCGTCACGCCGCCCAGGGGCGTCACCAACAAAGACAAAGAAGATTGGAAGAAAGGATCAGTACCCCTGGCCCCCGTCCTCACCCGCCGCCCAACTTCACATAACTCCTATCGTTCGAATTAGCGTCTTGCAATATATCGTAAGGAATAAATACAGTTAGCTTCTTTTTTTTTCAATTAAACATCTATGAAAACTTAGACCAAGCCGTCTAAGTTTTCATTAATCTTAATTTTGATAATTTAACTGCATCTCTTTATATGGTCTATAAATAATGTGTAATGATAGTGTCAAAAAAAAATAAAAAATGTCATAGATTTAATATAGGAATAATGTAAGAATAGGAAGTAAGATTTGAACAGCGCCCTTGAGGTGATTTTTCACAAAAACGCGGCTATAAAAATCATCCGATTATTATTATTATTATCATAGTTGAGAAAATTGATTTAATCGCAGAGTTAATCCTATGTTACACAATACGATATCTCAATCTTCTCAATGTGTATTCAAATATACACCCACTCCATCCTTTACCGAAGTGCCTGAATCCTGATGTTGATCTGGCAGTGTTAAACTCACCCTAATTAAAAGGTCTGGCCAGGATGCGGCGAGGCCTGCGGGATCTTAGATAATTTAATCCAGAAGTATAATAATGATAATAGTTCTCGTACGGGGTGGCCGAGACAGAACCCTTGCAAATATCCTACCGCAAATAATTAAGATTCAGTACTGATTCTAATTGTGGTGGAAAATATGGCGAGGGAAGAAGTAAGAAGGATGTTGGTGGATGCCTGTTAAAATATCGTATATTACTGTGAAAATTAAGGATTAAAAGAACTTGAGACTTTAACAATAGATTATAATGAATAACTATACACTTTAACGATTTTAAAAAGTGTTGATATTATTAGGACACTGAAGGGGAGCAGTTTACTTGAGTGGCTTTGAGGAGGTATGATATTTAAAAGAACGCGAGGCCATTACAAGCTTTAAAGATTATCAGAAGGGTAGTAATTACTAGGATACTGAAGGAGAGCAGTTGGCTTGAGCGGGGTTTGGGAGCGAATGTGAGGAGGACGCTTCCGGGAATAGCGTATAGGCAATGTACGCGCTGCTTTGGTGATGCCAACGCTTGCATTTGACTTAAGTATAGGAAGCATCACATTATTCAGAATAAATACCCTTTCACACTAGAGACCAAAATCATATAAAAGTCCTGCCAAATCTATGATTAAATCGAAGATTCGCAAAGAAAAACGGAAATGCATCTAGCTTAACATTAATAAAACAAATTCTCTACTCTAATGTTCTAATTTATTCTCGCTAAATACCCAATAATACTAACAATGAAATCTATAAGTCATTCTGTTCTCTGAAGAAGCTGGGATATCTTAAGATGTTCATCATAAAGAATTCAGCCAAAATAAACATGGAGGTAACATTTAAATTGATAGAGAGATGTAGGAGTATTAATGTGACGGTGGCAGAGCTGCATTTTTGATTTAAAGCTCAGAATTCTGGTTATATCTTAGAATTTGTAATATTCCTCACAATTATTTGGTCGCCGCTAAGGATGGCCGTTTAGTTAACAAATAATGATTTAACAAGCTCTCAAAAAAAAAAGTTTATTCCAGATGTATTCAACAAATAAATACAAGATTTAAAAAATGACAAATAATGATGAGATCTACGCACTTCAATTTCGAATAGAAGAACAGTGAGAACTGATAAAGAACTAATTTGTCACTTTGCATACACATATTGACATACGCGAATGTACAAAATGTTAATTATCTCAAAATAATATATTTTGAATTGATGTAGTTTAATACTGGGGCATCGATTTTATTAACAGATAGTACACCACTGTTTAATATTTATATACTCGTATATACTGTGTATCCTGATGAAGGGAGCTTCGCTTACAAAACGTGTTGATATTTATATATTAATCAGTGGTGTACACAAAGTTTTTCTCGACAAAGTAATTTTACTTTCATTGAAGAAATATAAAACAGAACTTAACAAATGTTAAATATAAATAACGATTTTATCATTGTAGATGAAGCTTTTTTCAGAACTGAAGGAATGTGGGGAAATTATTTTACGATCATAATCTGTACGCCGTCCGTCTTCGTGCTAGTAAATATGATAATCATTTCATCTTAATGTTACTGTTGATATGTCAGAACTGAGTGTGGGGTTTCCTCTTCACACTTTATAGTTTCGGCATTTCGAATAAACCATTCTAAAATAATTGTTCGTTATAAACAAGCGTGTTTGTTGAAATGGCAAACCAATAAAATTTATCTAACACTTTACAAACACACATATTCATGGTTGTATAAAGGTGGGCCTATTGAAGTATTGTATATAAAAATAACTACCCGTTGGATGCTGTTAACGCTCAACACAGTTGACGAATGTTTGCGTTAAAAGTTGGAAAATATTAACTCTCACTGAATAGATTATTTTATTTTATTTTAGTACATAAAACAGGCAATATGCCCAAAACTTACATACATGAATATTTTCATAGAAATAATAATTAATAAGTTCAATAAACAACTATAAACATTATCTAGCAAAAATGATAATAAGAATATCAAAGAAGTGAAAGGTCGATAAAATATTATAAAGTAGGTGCATAAACTAACTCCTTCTTGTCACCTGCGCTGTTGGTACACTGTTTTGGTACTTAATAAGGGGCATCATCACATTATATCACAATATACATCGATTATTATTTTAAGTTATCATTATTATTAAATTATGCACAGTTATTACTATAATTAAAATAACACTTAATAAGGTAAAATCTTCTTTAACCTATAAACACAGTCAAATTTTGCATAAATCTACTGCTTTTTTTCTGACCAAAAATTACTTGATAAAGAATCACTACGGTAAATATAAATGCAGTAAAAATAGAATAGCGCACATTTTCAACAGATATCGTTATTTCTAACAAACTTTATTATAATGATAATATAGAATCAGTGTCTACGAGTGTTTTGGAAAAAAAATCATTACATTAGTCCAATTGTAAATATGCTAAACGTTAAACAAAACTCGACCCCCCATTCTGGAGAATGACTCTCACTGTAATTACTGTGTTTTTACTTATCATAGCAGTATACTTTAACACACATGTCAAAAATGACAATTTTTTTAGCTTACCGTACAAGGTGGTTATTAGAAATTGTTTGCAGGTTTTTTGCGTACGAGCGATTTTTTGTGGATTATCACTATGTCCCGTCAGGCTTTGACGCGTAATGAATACTTAATACAGTCCAATGGAAATCGTTAAATAATATTGGGAAATTACATACTTAGGTAGCGGCGTTGAAAAACAATTGCGGCGTTATTTTCAACGCTTATTGCCAACGGTTAACTTAAGTCAACGGCGTTGACGTTTTTCGAATTAGCATAAATGCCTAGTTACTAGTTTACTACCAGATGCAGTTTCTTACAAAAATGTATTTACGGTGGATATATCTTTTAAATTTAAAAAAATAAAACTATCATTGAAAATTAATTGAGGTTGGCAGAGGTGAAGCATTAAGCTGGCGGGAACAGAAAACTTCGCTTAAATTATGCGTTGAAGGTGCCGTTTGAGAGGTCACTGCATATATCCGATGGAAGGTCAATAAGGCGTTATGTTTGCACTGTGAATAAAAGTGTTGATAAATTAGTGTAAATTAGTGTAAAGTGGGTTGGAATTTTAAGGGTTCTCTTGTCACTTTCGCAAAGAAAGAGAGCGCAAATATAATTGGAAAATAAAGTCGGAGGAATCCAGAATTTGTAACAACAAAGTGTGTTAGTTAAGCATTGATAATGTAAGTTTAAGCAAATCACTAATTATTTATTACTTAAAAAAAAAGCAGTGACAAAGAATATGAAAAATATTACAATAAAAAAAATATATATATATATTCAAACTTGTATTATCGAACAGAAAATCTTGCCTTTGGAAAAACAAGGTTCTATTTATTGTGTTCAAGTTTAATTTGTAGAACTCCGTTTTAATTTAAAGTTTATAAAATTATTATAAAAACGGATGTTATTTAGTTTTAAAAATAGATTTATTTAAAAAAAAAAGGTTCTGAATCGGTAATGTTATTACTCTGTTACTCTGAAGTTGTTCTCTCTAGAGTCCATTATCGCATGACATTGCTGTGTTAGATGGAACCTTGTAGTTCCAAGGGAACGAAATGATGATTCTGAAAATATAAGTTTTATCATAATCAATAATGAAAAATGACAAAAGAAAACATTAAATCTAAACACTACGGCTTGGTTCTGACTCCATCCGATATCGCCCAATTAACGGGGAGAGGGACGTCGTAAGCCTATGTAAATTTATAAAATATTTAATAAATATTTTTCTATTTAAAAACATTATGTTTATCGTATTGCGTAATAATACTATCGTTATTTTGAATTAATAAATAATAACTCTCCGACGTACCTCTCCCCCGCCACCGTGGAGAGCAACTTCGTGCGTCACCCGACCCAAATTCATTGGACCAGTTTAAAAAAATAATTACTGGCGTTTCTCATTCTATTGAGATGTTTTGCTTATCCCTGTCCTGCATCCTTTAGGTGTCTTAATTCTTGGAGTAAATACGGGAATATGTGAGCTTACTCTGCATATTGCGTTTATTTTGTAAACTGGTTTGGTGTTAACAAATGTTTGCGAATGCCATTTTTATTCAAATGACACGGTTAAATTGTACTTTTTAAAAATAACTATTTTGCCATCTTTTTGTAATTAGGTCATCTCTTATATTGGTATTGGCAATCACAGTGGAGAGGAGGAGAATTTGGGCGTTTTGCATTTTTTTGCCATTTAAAGCAACGTTTCGATTCAGAAGCTATTATTCTGTGTTTCATTAGGGCGATACTGAGAGTATCTTTCATTCTGGTACGTCCGGCAAATATGCTATAAACGGCGTCCGGAAACTAGTGGTACAAGCAAGATACTGGGAAACTGATGAAACCACATAAATTTTTTCTCGATCTGAGCGTTTCGATTTTATTCTTTTTTTTTCGTCAACTAAAGCGATAAAAAACTTTTAGAATCAGGCCTATACTTTGACGCATTTTAAAAAACAATAAATAACTGATAATAAAAGATAATAAACAAATGACAGCGACTATAGCAAATACTCTAAAATGACAATACATTCGGCTTCTGACATTTGATAGCAACAAGCTACACTAGCGCCCTCTAACGGCCCGAGTTGAACAAACTATTTTTTCATATATTTTAATGAATTTTCTGTGAAATATATTCTTAATAAATTATAGAAATCGAAAATTTAAAAAATAAATATTAGGAGGCCTACATATGATTTTACTATTTTACTGTCTTCGTGTCAGCTCTGGCTGCGATGGCAATAATTACCCGTTTAATTTAATAATTTTTTAAATAGTTTTCCACTGCTGTAGAAGTGTGGAGCCAAAGTACAGCGTTTTAACTCATTCCAGTCAGACCTAATTCTAAATATTTCACGTAATGATAATTGATACTTCAGCGGAAAATTGCTCATAAATTCTACTTCAGAATTCACTAGGAAGTCGTTTTCCCACTTCCATAACCGCAGCGAAGCGTTCACTCCATTAACTGACTATGAAAAATGCAGCTCGTATAATATTTTATGAATACGCGAGGATTCTCAACAAATGACCATAAATCTATAAATTTATTACGCTCCATGAATGAGCTTAAAACGCCAGTTATCCGATACGGGCGAACCAATTTTATGTGTTAAAGAGTCATTAATCGTGTGTTAAATGAAGTACGATAAATCTAAAGTGTGTTTTTTCTTTTAATTTTTTAGTAAATCAAATTTAATGATGTTACTATTATGTTCTGTTAGAATATCAACTGTCTGCCTACAGCGTATACTCACAGATTCTTAGGACTTGTCGCTCGTCAAACCGGTCACTGGCAAAGCGGAAGGAAGGAGAAGCCGATGCGTTGGAGTGACCAAATCTCGCAGGTATCTGGAACGTCGGTGTCCTTGACTCTCCACGCAGCGCAGGATTGCTAGGAGTACACGAGAGAGATTGGAGGGGGGGTCACGATCCCAAGCGACGAGGAAGCGAATAAAGAAGATTAAGGTATGCAAGTAATTAAGTTTTATTATTGTAACAGCTGTTTCGGCGTTTAAAGGCATTTTAAAACTGCATTAGGCCGCATTGAGGCGATGTAAACACATGATTTTATAACACCGAGCCAATTTTTTATTTTTTATGACGCTTAAAATGGTGTACTGAAATCTTCGGTAAAAACCGAGTTCATCAGAAAATAATTGTGATAATTAAAATTCTTTGTGAGATACTTAAAGATGAAACGTTTCAAACGCAAAAACGTCGAAATTCGTGAAATTACATCAAATTCAGCTTAAAATCGTCTCATGTCGCATCAAGTCGTCTAAAATGTCAAACATTTTGAAATGACTTCAAATTAAGCCTAAAATTGTCACCAGTCGTCTAGAAACGTTTCAAATGGAAAGAACGTCAAAATTTGTGAAATGACTTCAAATTCAGCTTAAAATCGTCTCATGTCGTATCAAGTCGTTTAAATTATGAAAAATGTCAAAAATTATGAAATGACTTGAAATTAAGCAAAAAATCGTCACCAGTCGTCTAGAAACGTCTCAAACGGCTAAAACGTCAATATTCGTGAAATGACTTCAAATTAAGCTTAAAATCGTCACCAGTCGTCTTGAAACGTTTCAAACGGCAAATACGTCAAAATTTGTTAAATGACATCAAATTAAGCCTAAAATCGTCACCAGTCGTCTTGAAACGTTTCAAACGGCAAATACGTCAAAATTCGTTAAATGACATCAAATTAAGCCTAAAATCGTCACCAGTCGTCTTGAAACGTTTCAAACGGCAAATACGTCAAAATTCGTTAAATGACATCAAATTAAGCCTAAAATCGTCACCAGTCGTCTTGAAACGTTTCAAACGGCAAATACGTCAAAATTCGTTAAATGACATCAAATTAAGCCTAAAATCGTTACCAGTCTTCTAGAAACGTCTCAAGCGGTAAAAACGTCGTAATTCGTGAAGTGACTTCAAATTAACAGTAAAACCGTCTAAAGTCGTCTAAAAACGTCTAAATTGTCGAAAATGTCAAAAACATCAAAATTCGTGAAATGACTTCAAATTCAGCTTAAACTCGTCTCAAGTCATATTAAGTCTTCAAAAATGTCAAAAGTTATGAAATGACTTCAAATTAAGCCACCTGCCATCGTCACCAGTCGCTTGATGATGTTGGCAGGTTTTTCTTAATTGTGTTATATTGACGTGAATGCTATTAACTCAAGAATTGAAATATGCTTGGTAAAACCCTGAATTAGTTTTGAGAATAATATTGCTTAGGTTTCGTGAGTATGTTCACGAAACCTAAGCAATATAAGAGAAGTGGAGAATAGATAATGGATTTTTTAACGTTAGAATCATTAGTTCCTTTTTTATCTCTAATTGTTCCATTAAGTTTTTGTGTGTAAATTGGTTTAACAAAACAAAAAAAAACAGAGGATAAAATGTTTCTTTTTTTTAAAATTACTCGTAGCTACCTTGTTTCACCGGGATTTCAATATTCTTTTTGGTAAAACGTTTTTCTTGTTGAAAACCTAATTTTTGCGATATTTTAAAAATTATTAATTTTTGTTAGTTTGATGGGTATTTCAAAGCTCTTTAGCTCATGATGGAAAATACTATACAAGCTGAAAAAAGTTGCGTTGATCTATAAATTGCTGATATGATATGTTGTAAATACAAATTTCATGACGCTAGAACTCACCGCTCCATGTTTTTTTGTGAAACATTTAAACGAATTTTGTTTATCTCATTCTTGATTTATAAATGATTTTTTTTTCGAGTCTTCACCCGGCTTTCAATCTGAGTTTGATGATTTATTTTTATAGAAACTTGATTTCCTTTTGGTCATTTCGCTGTTCTTCTATATGAAGTAGGACTGTCAGAAAAAAAACTCAAAATCCGTATAGAGTCTGTACCTAAGAGCGCCTATCTACTTTACAGATATAATTAAATGCCGACACATCAACTTCACGTCTGTCAGTCTACGTTTCAAGAATGAATGCTTAGTTGTTATCGAGGTACTGTTCTGGATATTTTTCGAGTTTTTGCTTATTTCTTATTTGATATGAATATTTCAAAAGAAAGGCCAAGTGATACGATTCGTTGAATGAAAAATACGACGAGGAAAAAATTCTGTGTTACTCTTTTCGCCGGAACTTTTTTAAAATCGTCCACTTCATCCTTTCCAACATTGGTGCAGAGTTTAGTCCTTAGAAATACGGATAATTTACCAATTAATTTTATAAGTATTTCTCGCAGAACGAACCGCTTGAAGACATTCCTCTATTAAGTGTGAGGAAAATGTGGTTGCAGTATGATGAAGCCTTGCTTCACTTCGGGTGGCAAATTCGAAGGTGCTCAAATGGGGAGTTCGATGGTACTCAGATGGAGGAGTTTGAAGATACTTCGAGTAGGAATTCGAAGTCCGGTGGATAGGACGAGGTGAACCCATCACATGGCCGGCGAGGTCATCGGATTTTAAAACACCGATGATTTTATTTTGAGCAGTCACGTCAAACAGGTAGTCTATAGAACACAGATATAGATATAAGTCATTTTTTAAATACTAATAATTGAAATAAATAAAAAATACCTTGAGATTGCGTTTCATTAACTACTTCAGGTATTTATCATTGGCGTGTGGAAAGTCAGTGGCAGCCGACCAGTCGCCGACTTAGCATCCTGAGGAGAACAAAACGACATCGCGTCTGTTTGGCGAAGAGTCTGTTTATTAACTATTTTGGTTAGTAGTTAGTGTGCGTTTATATAGAGAATGTTTAAGTTGGGGGAGTGCGTAATTTTAGTAACAACACCTTCAATGAACTAAAAAATAAACCCCAATGTCATGTGAAGACTTAGAGGATCGATTGGAAAATTATTAGAATGTCTTATAGAACTTATTGGAAAACATAAAAATAAATTGTAATTGTGTGCAAGTGTTTATGTGTGAATGACAACTGTTTAGAATCGAAAGGTTGCTTGAAATGGCTTAATTCATGTTTGGTGATCAGATCTGAACAGCTTTGCCCATATCTTCCGTCTCCCCACTACCTTCAGTCTCACAGCCTACCTCAACTGGAGGTGCCATAGTCCCACTGGCTCCAGAAGGTTGGGAGCAGTAGAGAATTTTATGCGGTACTTACATGTGCTCTACTTATTTTCATACTATTTTTCTTGCGCGGCAATGTTTCCCTCATCCTTCTACTCCACTTCCCCGACCCAACTCCAAAACCTGCTTCCCCCTCCATCCAGGTGTAAGTATAAAAAGGTAATCGTATATTGATGAACATGTAAAGAAACATTATATTTATTACATACACTCTTGTTAATTTTTGTACTTGGTACGTTGTGTAATTTTTAAAATTGTATATTAGTTTTTACAGCCGGTGTTAAGTTTTTAGTTTTTATGCTTCTCTTTAATTTGGGATTAAAATCTGTGAACATTAATTGTAGTCTCATCATCTTTATCTCGTACACTATATTAGTAAGACTGTTTATATTTCAATAAATAAATACATTCTTGGGATTTTCCGCTCAGTGGTACACGTAATAATGAGCATTACGGAATTGACGGGCGTTTGACTCGCTTCACTTCGAGTGACTTGACACGTCGCGGTCGGCCCCGCTTTATGACCTGCAGATAGCGCCGTTAAAATACAAGTCGTTAAGTCGGCTCTTGAGTCATGACCCGTGAACTGCGACCCGTGACGTGGCAGATAAGGGGCCATTTCCATAACTCCAGATCATTCTTTTCTTTTCCCCCTGAGACGGAGCGTAAACCAGCTCAGCGAGGGAATAAAATAGAGTTACGTGGGTATGAGGAATTGCATTTCTTTATGGCGATGACGTTAACTTCAGTTTAAAATTTTATTTTTCGTTAAGACTGTATTGTTAAGGAATTTGAAAAAAATCGATTTTATTGCGGTTATTTTTTTATACTGTAGACTTAAATATAATAAATTAAACCTAAATGCGCCGAATAGTGATATAAATTAGCTGAGTTATGAAATTTACAAGTATTATGATCGGGGAGCGATGAAGCGAAGCTAGCAGTCCACAATGGAGTGCTGATACCAACCCTGATGTATGGCAGTGAGGCATGGAACTTTCAGAGGAAGGATGAAAGTAGATTGAATGCTGTAAAAATGAGATCTCCGAGGCGAATGTGTAGTAAAACCACGTATGCCACGTATGATCGTGTGCAAGGCTGATGTGAGCGTCATGGAAAAGAACGTAAGATTAAGAAAGGGTCGCTGCGATGGTTTGGGCATGTAGAGCGAATGAACGAAGAAAGGACTGTAAGAAGAATATATGACGAGAATGTGAATGGAACAAGAAGCTGGGGACGCCCGAGGAAGACATGGCACGACTAAGTAAATCAAATTCTTAAGTCAAGCCATGTCAGAAGTTAGAATAACAGAAGAGAATGTATGAATGTGAATGAAGTAATAAGCATATGCCAAGAGCGAGTTGTTTGACTGTCCGTCCTCTCTGCCTATTTTTTTCGTTGATATTTATTTACGTTTAAATTTTTGTAAGCGGTTAGCTATTGATTTTTATGCATTGGTTTTTCAGGGACTGCAAAAAATGTAAACTGGCCCTTTCAATTCTCCGTGTTCATTCAGGACTATCAAACTAAATTAAATTTTACGTTTTAAGTGTGTCTACGTTAAGGCCATCCACCGGATAAAATTTTAACGAAATCACGCGCTCCTTATGCAGGTGGCGACAAGGTTGAAAATCCCGCTGTACATCGGCCGCATGTTTCGATTTCGGCAAAAAAACATCACTAAAACGCGTGTTTTATTCTATCCTGTAAAGCTCAGAGGTAATTATTAAAATGTTTTACGGTCATAATCTAAAAAACTTAATTTATCACAATGAACAATACGAAAATATCGGAAAAAGAGTTTATAAGTAGGAGATTTTGCGCTTTAAACATTTTTTTAATGTCTCATACTCTATTTTTTTCTAAGCTTATAAAAAGACATACCAAAAAAATGGACGGTTGGATGAAAGGTCAAGGTGTGATTTACTTGCAGTATTTAATTCAATTATCTATGATATTTCTAGGCCAACAAATTCTCAAACCGAAAACACACGATTTTGCATTTCTTCCCATTGCATCGCCTTAATGCAAAAAAAGGTAGATATGGTGGATTGATGGTTGAAATTTTTTTACCCCTTATTTAAGAAAGGTAGATAATACACATATTAAAAATAATTTAAGTGTCTTTTCATAAACATTGTTCCAATACACAACTAAATAAAAATAAAAACCGTTTTATGGCATGGTTTAAAATCTATGTTTGATTTAGTACGCCAATGTAGATTGCTAATTTTTGACACATTCCTAAACGGTTCGAAATTGGCTATGAAGTAGGTAATGCTACTGGGTGCTGAGATCCACGGGACTCGCGACTGCCCCTACAAACGTTGGCCTTTGTGTTGTCATGCACGCCTTCCGTACGAACGTATCGTTTTGGCGGAAAATTAAAAATGGTATCCTTTAAATAGTTGTAGAAAATTCACTCGTTAACATAAAGGTATGATTCCGAGGTTGTCGGCAGACTGCAAACCGCAGCGGTCGACCGCAGACTATAGCGACCAATCGGAGGCGACACGACTGGTTCCTATAGAAATACATTCCGAGAGCGGTATCATTGACCGCACTACCAGTATTGTCGCCGACCTCAGGGCGCAGAGTGACAAAATGTGTTGTTTTTGAATTTTTTTTATTTTTTATTAATAATAGTTAACCAAAAGATTATTTTTAATTTATTTTTTTTTCATGTAAATAAAGGTTTAAAATTTTTACATATAAATACAATCTGTTTACAATTAGACAAAATTGAAATTTAAGAAATTAGAAAAATTGTTAACAGTCAATTAAATATAATAAATATTCAAATATTAAAAAAATATATATCTCTTGAAATTATTTTCATGTTAATTTTAATAATCAAAATGATTTCTTTTTTAATTTGTGATATAAATTTGTTATTCAATGTTTTATAATAATTTTTTATTAACATTTTTGATTAATTACTTACCTACTTTAATCAATTTTTGTTTATGTTTATAATTTGTCTATTCTTACATTATTGTGTTCCATGTTTATCATTTGTCTATACTTGACATTTTTATTTTTAATTATTCTGTATATTACCGATGAGGAAAGCCTCGCCTTCGAAACATGTTTGTATGAATATATTAATAAAGTGGCGATTAAAACGTAATTTTTAATTAATTTATTAAATCCTTTGTGATTCCAAGCGACTGCAAGCAATGTGTCGCCGCGGGCAAAATTAACCAGACTGCAGTCTGCGATTTGCAGTCTGCGATGTGCAGTCTGCCGCCGTCCTCTAAATCGTTCCGACAGTAAAATAAAACTACCATTATTATTGTAATTTTTTTTCTTAAATTTTGCAATCTGTATATAAGAAAATACCTTACTGAAATAAAAAAAATAAAAACGTTTCAATATTTAGGTAAAACCCTAAGTACCGTTATTCATTTAAAAGCTCGCATTAAGGCGATTAACCGAAGATACCTAGAGCCCCAAACTTTCATCGATGTATAAAACTTGTTTAATTAAGTGGGTCCTTGGGCTGCTTAGCGTCGTGGGTTTCTACTTATATACTAACTTTATAATTGGAAAATAATGATTGTCTCCCGATTTAGTGTAGATGTTTGAAACTTTTAAGCAGTCAGCCACATCCGAAGGGGGGCTCTCGTCAACTGGGTATTTGGAGGAAGCTGATGGAATGTTTGAATCACTTAATGAATATAGTTTGCAAAGGTTTGGAGGTCGCGGGTTTAAATCCCGGCATGCACAAGTAAATTTTATTTGTACACTTTGTGTTTCAACACAATTTATTAATTAAAATAATATCAATTTCTATCTTCTCCCTTTTCTATCTGTCTTCTATTATATAAAGAAGAATGTCCGAGCGGGCGGCGTGTTTTGTATACGTTTGTTGTATAGTTTGTTTTGTATACGAATCCACAGTTTTATTGCTAGCACAATGAAATTTTGCATACTTGACCTACCTGGTAGAGGTAGGCAGTATGAGTAGGAGTAGGGGTAGGGTTAGGGATTATAAAACTTTTCTAGAAACTATTAATAACCCTGGGCAACGCCGCGTACTTCAGGCAGTATAGTATATTTGTGGCACGTTTCAGAGTGGTAGATAATTTCAGTATCGTCCCGGTGAAAGATTCAGAATCGAAAAGTTGCTTAAATAGCTTCAACCATGTTTGGTGATCAGATCTGAATAGCCAGATAGTTTTCGCCTTTCTCTTTCCGATCTCCTTCCCCTTCCCACAACAGTTAGCCTCACAACATACACTCTGACGGGGAATGCCATGATCCCACTGCCTCCAGATGGTTATTAATAATATCTTTATTGTAATTAAAATTAACTATAACTAAAAGACTTATAATATAATATAATAATGTAAGAGTACAGTGGTGTATAAAGTAAAATAGAGAATAATATAATAACAGTTATAGTTGAAGTTTCACATAACCCGTCTCACTAGGCTAGCCTGTGTTGAGGCAGTAATTTTCCAAATTATTTTATCATTTTAAAATACCTATGAATATACATTTATATTAAGATATGCTTGGTAAATGGTTGTGTCTATAATTTTGAATTTGGGTGAGTGCACCGGTAATGCCCTATCATTACTTTTAATCCAATTTTTTACATTGTGTTTGAATATTTTTTGTGAATCAGATTTTTTTATGCTAACCTGAAGAATGTTGTAAATTCTTGTCGTAAAGCACCTAAAATTCCGTTGCCTAAAAGTAGTATGAATTACAGGAATTTGGAGTAAATCTTTGTTGGCATTTGTAGTGATACGAGTGTTTAATCTTTTTTCATAGTATTTACTTTTGTTTGAATAAAGATTAGTGAGGATTGTTTTAGCGTAAATCTGCCGAACGTCAAATACTCCCATTATATTAAAGTTTAATATAATGTGAGTATTATTATGTTATATTATTTTAGGTTGGGAGCAGTTGGAACTAAAATATCTATTTCACTATTTACTTAAGATTATTAATAAATCCAATTATACTCACATTGTCCCCGCAGGCTCAATCTCAGGAGGCATTTACAGTTTATGGTTAATTTGAGAATCCACCATCTCCAGGAGACCTGCTTTGGTACTATTTAAGGAAAATTCCTTATCCCTTTCCTTTAGCTTAAAGATTTCTTGCTTAACTGCGGAATTCCGGAAAGAGATAGTAAAAAAAATCTTCAACAGATTGTTAAGAGATTATTTAAAAACACAAATTAATGAAATATCTTCAAACACAAAGTTTTGAACCAAAACTTTAAAAAAAATCACATTATATTATCATACATTTTAATAGTTTTAATTTTTTTTAAACGGCATAAATACGCATATTAACGAATAATTACGTTTTGTAAAAAGGTACCTCTACCTCACTAGACTTTTTTATTCTGTCACTACTTCTAAAAGTGACATTTTCCACTGTGGTATATCTATGCTACCGTCTGCCGTTGCGCATTGTTTTTACTTGTTATACAGGTATTGTTAACTTATAATTAATATTGCTTGTTACATTTTTAACTTTTAGTTATCATTGTTTGTTACTTTGTTAACTTATAATAAACATTGTTTGATGCATTGTTAACTTATAATTAACATTGTTAGATATATTGCTAACTTATAATAAACATTGTTTGTTACTTTGTTAACTTATAATTAACATTGTTAGATATATTGTTAACTTATAATAAACATTTGTTTGATGCATTGTTAACTTATAATTAACACTGTTAGATATATTGTTAACTTATAATAAACATTGTTTGTAACTTTGTTAACTTATAAATAACACTGATAGATATATTGTTAACTTATAACAAACATTGTTTGTAACTTTGTTAACTTATAATTAACACTGTTAGATATATTGTTAACTTATAATAAACATTGTTTGATGCATTGTTAACTTATAATTAACATCGTTTGTTATATTTTCAATTTATAATTAACATTTTTAACTAATAATTCACATTTTTAATAGAAAACACCCATTATTAACTTATATTTTATAATATTAACTTATAATTAACATTTTTAACTAATAATTAACAAAGTTTACATATAATTAACATAATTAACTTATAAATAACAACATTAAATTATAATTAACATTGTTAACTAATAATTAGCAAAGTTTACATATAATTAACACGATTAACTTAAAAATAACAAGATTAACTTATAATTAACATTGTTAACTAATAATTAATAATGTTAACTAATAATTAACATTATTAACTAATAATTAATATTATTAACTAATAATTAATATTTTAAACTAATAATGAACAATGCTTACATGTAATTAACTTGATTAACTTATAAATAATAAAATAAACTTATAATTAACATTGTTAGATATATTGTTAACTTAAAATAAACATTATTTGTTACTTTGTTAACTTTTAATTAACATTGTTAGATATATTGTTAACTTATAATAAACATTGTTTAATGCATTGTTAACTTATAATTAACATTGTTAGATATATTGTTAACTTATAATAAACATTGTTTGTTACTTTGTTAACTTATAATTAACATTGTTAGATATATTGTTTACTTATAATAAACATTGTTTGATGCATTGTTAACTTATAATTAACATTGTTAGATATATTGTTAACTTATAATAAACATTGTTTGTAACTTTGTTAACTTATAATTAACACTGATAGATATATTGTTAACTTATAACAAACATTGTTTGTAACTTTGTTAACTTATAATTAACACTGTTAGATATATTGTTAACTTATAATAAACATTGTTTGATGCATTGTTAACTTATAATTAACATCGTTTGTTATATTTTCAATTTATAATTAACATTTTTAACTAATAATTCACATTTTTAATAGATAACTCCCATTATTAACTTATATTTTATAATATTAACTTATAATTAACATTGTTAACTAATAATTAACAAAGTTTACATATAATTAACATAATTAACTTATAAATAACAACATTAAATTATAATTAAGATTGTTAACTAATAATTAGCAAAGTTTACATATAATTAACACGATTAACTTAAAAATAACAAGATTAACTTATAATTAACATTGTTAACTAATAATTAATATTGTTAACTAATAATTAACATTATTAACTAATAATTAATATTATTAACTAATAATTAATATTTTTAACTAATAATTAACAATGCTTACATGTAATTAACTTGATTAACTTATAAATAACAAAATAAACTTATAATTAACATTTTTAACTAATAATTAATATTTTTAACTAATAATTAACATTTTAAAGTAATATCTAATATTTTTAACTAATAATTAACATTTTTAACTAATAATTAACATTGTTAACATATGATTAAGACTATTAACTTATAATTAGAATTATTTGCTTATAATTAACACTATTAACTTATAATTAACATTATTAACATTATGAACTTATAATTAACATTATTAACTTACAATTAACATTATTAACTGATAATTAACATTGTTTGTTACATTGGTAACTAACTTAATATTGAGTTTTTCTATTGTTAAAACTACGCAAATACTAATATTTTCAATGTATGTTATTTCCTGAATGACAGCTGGCAGCTGTCATCCGAGAGAACCGGAATCGCAGTTAAGCAAGAAGTCTTTAAGCCTAAGGAAAAATAAGGAATTTTACTTGAAAATAATCAGAATAGGCCTCCAGGATGTTTATACATAAAATACAGGGATAGGTAAGAAAATAAAATAAACAATTCTCTATTGCTGTAAAAATGCATTGCAAGAAGGCCTATATTGTTAATTAATATATATATCTGTTGACATAGACATCCTGCAGTCTCTACCATTCTCCAAAGAACCCGCTTGGACATGCATAATATGTATGCATAGATAGGGTCTGTTGGTAACAATAGCTATTTTGAGTCACTAGTTATAAGTCTTAGTTCTAAATCACCAGTTATTACTCATAGTTTTAAGCCACTAAGCATAAGTCTTGTAAAACGTCAGTAATAAAGTTTAGCTGTAAGACAATAGTTATACGTTTTAAGCCTTAGTTCGAAGTCAGTAGTTATTAGTCTTAATTCTAAATCACTAGGCATAAGTCTTACTTGTTAGTCGCCAGATGTTATAAGTCTTAGATCGAAGTCAGTAGTTATTAGTCTTCATTCTAAATCATTACGCATAAGTCTTACTTGTTAGTCGCTAGTTGTTATAAGTCTTAGTTCGAAGTCAGTAGTTATTATTCTTCATTCTAAATCATTACGCATAAGTCTTACTTGTTAGTCGCTAGTTGTTATAAGTCTTAGTTCGAAGTCAGTAGTTATTATTCTTCATTCTAAATCATTACGCATAAGTCTTACTTGTTAGTCGCTAGTTGTTATAAGTCTTAGTTCGAAGTCAGTAGTTATTAGTCTTTATTCTAAATCATTAGGCATAAGTCTTACTTGTTAGTCGCTAGTTGTTATAAGTCTTAGATCGAAGTCAGTAGTTATTAGTTTTAATTCTAAATCACTAGGCATAAGTCTTACTTGTTAGTCGCTAGTTGTTTTTAGTCTCAGTTGTAAGGCAGTAGTAATACATCTTAGTGATGAGTTATAGGTTAGATAAACTATGTTGTAAAGCGCCCTTGTGGTAATTTTCTCACGAAAACGGCTCCATAGAAACTATCGAAATATCATTCTTATTGATAGAGCTGCTCGTGATAGAGGGTGCTTGAACGATAATAATAATAAAAATACATTTAATCCAAAATGTGGGGTTGTGTACACATATCTCATACACTGGCATAAAGCATATATACACATACATACAAATAAAAACAATACTAACACAATATGTTCATTGAAAGTTTGTAAGAGTCACTAACGAGTTTAATTGCATCATTTATTCCATGATCAGCGAGTTATGAAATCGGGAAATACAAGTACGTGAACATATTTAATAATTAATCTTCGTGTTCAATATTCATTTCGAATATACCAAAATGGAACTGTATTCAGCATCGCGGAGATTAACCAATAGAAGTGTGCTTTAGATGTGTCCGTACGTCGGAAGTGAGCAAAAATTTTCCTTACTTATAGGGGAAAAAAAAATAAGCAAATTTTTTTCTTGAGCAATTTATCAATTTTAATGACCTATTTGGGGCCTAGGAGATGAAATATCTTTTGTAATTAAGGGACACTAATTTTCTATCGAATTGGTAAAGATCATACTTACAGGTATTACCGGTTCAGTGGTATTCGGTTTCTGGCTAAAATGAGTTAATTTGCAGCATGTGCGTTCGTTACAACAGCAACAAAAAATCCACCGTGTTTCATTTGAGATATTTTTTTACGTGCGGTTTTTTGGGGCTGTACTTTTAGTCCGTCTTATTTTATGCACGTGCCAGAATAACAATTTAATGCTTTTGTAATTTTTCATACTGGTGATTCATTAATTTGGTTAAATGTTATAAAATGGGTTTTTTGTTGTACGATTTGTTTCGTTTGTCAAAAACATATTTTCGGTATTGTTTGTTTTTCGCGGAAATATTTTTGAGAGGCGAGAAATTTGAATCCCAAGCAATCAAAGAAATCCATATCTTTTCTGAGAATTCAAGGATTGTTTTTGACGGTGTCTTTTTCCTTATGATTTTATGTTCTCAGAAGTGAAACACTTTTTGTCTGTTAAATTAGAAAAATTTGAAAAAAAAGTGTTACGGATCATGTTTTCCTTGACCCTCTAATCAGAAACCATAAAGAAAATAAATAAAATTTCTTAAACATATTTACCTATACATTTTTTTTTCAACGCTATAGATTCAAGGTTAAATTTTCAAATAAGGAAAAAAGCAAAGTCCGGCATCCAAAAAATAGTATAAAAAGTAAAATAATTCAGTATACTATTACAGTCAAAATTATCAGAAATGAGATGGTTAAATTAATGATTATGCGTAACGTTAATCAAAGGGAAAGCAGATAGGATGGATAACCATACATATACCCATGTTTTGGTTCACTATTTTACTTAATTCACATGCATACATCGCCTCAAATTTTCTTTGTTTTTATGGTTCTTGACCCCACTCAAGTATTTGAAATTTGATCGCGCCACAACGTCCTCAGTTAATTCCCTTCTTCTTTCAGCTAGCATAAAAAATCTGATTCACAAAAAATATCAAACACAATGTAAAAAATTGAATTAAAAGTAATGATAGGGCATTACCGGTGCACTCACTAAAATTCGAAATTATTGACTACCATTTTCGAAGCATATCTTAATATAAGTGTACATACATAGGTATTTTAAAATAATAAAATAATTTGAAAAATTACTGCCTCAACACAGGCTAGCCTAGTGAGACGGGTTATGTGAAACATCAACTTTTAACTGTTATCATATTATTTTCTATTTTACTTTATAAACCACTGTACACTTACATTATTATATTATGTTATACATGTCTTTTAGTTATAGGTAAATTTAACTACAATAAATATATTATTATTATTATTATCTACTTGAACAAAAGCATTCTCGCCACTCCCCTTCACTGTCCACCTTCTCTTCTTGTCGAAGATAATTAAGGCAATTAAAATCCATATGAAGTTGTCTTCCGACAGATTCTACTAAGATTCTTATAGTTTATAGATTGGATTACTGCAATAGTTTGAATGCTGTTGTGCCTAATGCACATTTGAGCAGACTATCAGGAAATACTGTCACATCCCGCCTCTTCTACGTGATTACCCATACTGGCTTTGAATCACAGAAAGAGTTCAGTTTAAAATTTGTCTCATGGTATATAAGGCATTGAACAGGCTGGAACCATCATACTTGACCGATCTCTGCATGAGGGACAATCTTACTCAGAGGCAAATCACGCCCAGGTCGGCCAAGTCTGATCTATCCAGCAGACTGATTGAATCCTCACGTACGAATGCTGCTAAATTTGGAGACAGAGCTTTCAATGTACTCATTCTTGGAATGCCCTTTGGTATGAGGTCAGAAAGCAATTTTGAAACCTTTAAAAAAAGTTGAAAACAAATCTATTTAAAGGGGGTTATAAACGTTAAAAAGGAACATATAAAGCGTCCTTGAGGTGATGATAATTACGAATGGGCGTTATAGAAAAATCGACCATTTTGTCATTATTTTTAAAAAGTTTCCTTTATTTTTCTCCTTAATAAGGCTTTTTCGGATCGTCACAAATATGGTCGCAAGTATGGTAATATGGTCGTTCATAGTTTTATCCAAAAATGCCTTAGGGATGCATATACTTTAGATATGACACTAAGCACCCAAAGTGGCTTCGATAAAGTAGAGTCCATGTATCTCACAGCTAGATTAACTACTTCGCGGACCGTCGACGGTTCATCATATTCGAATACCGACTAAATAACGCGTTCAAGATATTGCAAGAATAACACCAGAAAGATTGGTTTACATGTAACCGCCACAGCAGGGCAGCATACTTGCGTCGTGTTTTTTTCGATCTGAGCATTTCGATTTTTTTTAATTTTCCATTTTTTACTAAAGGGTAAAAAAAAATTTGGAACCGGGTCTACGCTTCGACATATTTTAAAAGATAATAAACAGCTGATAACAAACCCAAGCTAACCGATTTAAAAAAAATATATGACTTAAAAAATCTAACTTTGGACTTGATTTACTGAAAACGAAAGCTCAAATAAAAAAAGTTATACCACAAAATCCACTCCAAATGTGATGTAGATTCAACAGTTTCCAGCTTGTACCACTTAGAGTACTTTTCAGCTGGAATTGGAATAATAAGGGAGAGAGAATACGACGTGTAAGATCTTGCCTTTAGTTGTATGATTTTATTTTATTTTATATAATTACACATAAAAGATTTAATAGTACAGATATATCTTAAAAGCTAATTACAAAAAACGTAAACATTTAGTTAACAAAAACTACCGAACTCAACACAGAAGGATTTCTCGTGTTTGAGTTGGGGAGCAGCGCCATGTGGCGAGAGTATTGGTAACTAAGTATAGAAATAAGACACGTATATAATATATATATATACAAATTGTTTTGTTTTACATGATGGTTATTATATTATCTACAAAATAGAAAAGTAAAAGTACATGATAATAGGAGTGGAACAATAAGCGCATACAAAAAACTTAATGCATTTTAAATTTGGTAGTATTTCGAAGACCTGATGTTATATTTCTAGAGGATATTTAAAAAAAAATGTATTTATTCATTTCATAACTTTCATACGTTTTTTTTTACATGAATACCGCACAAGAGTCTCAACTGCTCCCAACCGTCTGGAGCCAGTGAGACTATGGCATCCCCAATTGGGAAATGTTGTGAGACTGAAGGTATTGGCAAGGGGAAGGAGAAGGGATAGAGGAAGATGGGGAAATACCTGGATATACATATCTGGTCACCAAACATAAATGAGAAATAAATATAAAAAAAGTACTTTATTTAATGTACTTTACGCTCAACGGAAATTTCCAAATATCAATGAATAACATAAACTTCTAAGCACATCCGGTACGTTTGTAGTTTAGAGAGACACTGACCCTCGGATAGCTCAGAGCTGTACGCTTGTGACTAAGTGGTGAGAGTGGGGGAAGCGATAAGGAGCATTTGTTGTAAATTTTACGACAGCGCGCCCGCTGGAAGGTTAACCACATTTATTTTATACACTGTACACACTTGCCCTGACGATGGAACGGTTGTTCCGAAACCGGTAGGCGTATAAAATAAATGTGGTTAAAACAAGGTTTGCGTGTTTTATTTAATTTAAAAGCAATCTATAACCCAGCTGCTTCTCAAGCATTTCCCTCGCAAGCTTCTGTTTTTACCACATCAATCCATTTATGTCGTGAACAAAATGAAGCACATTAAAAATCTAGGGAAAAATCTTAGAAATAATTACTTTTTCAAGTTTCATAACGATAACATCAATCTGAAGTAATATTTCAAGATCTAAATAATTAATTAGCATAATTCAGATTGTAATCATTTTCCACTTGTTACCGCAGAGATCGCATGATTTTGTAATTATAATTCTTCGTAATTATAATTCTTAAAGAAAGAACAATATTCCCACTTTACGAATAACCTAACTTAAAAAAAAAATCATCCACTACCATCATTGTAAACGAAAAATGTTGCTTGTGCAATGGTGAAAGACTTAGCTAATATTAGAATTCAACTCACGATGCATGCATCGCGTTTATAAGTTCAGCTACTGACCGATTAAGTAATTATTCTAGTTGTTATCCTGTTAATAACCACGGGATGTATGTAACTTGATTCACCAAGATGAAAACTGAGATTTTTTTATTCGGAAGTTCATTTCAAATATAGAAAAAAAAACAATCGCCCGCTAAATTATATTGCAGGTAGGTACTTTATTGCTTTTCTGTATTTGAAAAGATTGTAAACAGTTTGAAAATTTTTCTTAACACATATATAAGTTCCAATTTTGAAAATGACACAATAACGCATGTACACAAGAAAATTATTTTTTATCGAATATTTGTATTCGAAACAATGAAATATTTTTAATGAAATTAAGGGGGACTGATATGCACGTCTGTAAATAAATAACATTTTTAATTATCACTTCCAAGTTCAGTGTTTGTTCTCTGTTTTTTAACAATACAGTAATTAATATATTCAATTTATTACAAATCATGTTACATCATTCGGACCAAATTAATGTTTTAAATTATTTAATTAAAGTTATGTAAGAATAAGGGCGTAATTAATTTAACTACAACATTAATTTGTAAATTAATCATTTATGAATGCGCTATCTACGAAGATATTGAATATTATTATATTTGCTCTATTAAGGAGGAGAGGGACATTGGAGAGGGATTATTTATTAATTCGAAATAATGATAATATTATTACGCAATAAGATAAACATGATTTTATTATAGGGAAAAATATTAATAATAACAATTTTTAAATTCACGTAGGCTTATTATTTATCAAAATCAAATCAGAAAAATGACTCTTTTGTGACCGTCCTACATATGTTTAACTGAAAAAACAGAAAAAAATATAATCGAATTTATGCTATCGGAGGAACTAAAAAAGAAAAAATTTATTAAAAAAAATTACTTACTTTTCTCCAGCACTCTCAAATAAGATCACATTGATTTGCTTTGTCAAGATTTTAAATAAAGTGTCAAAAGTTCCGTTATATCTTCATGTTTGATGTTTGATATCTTAATATTTCGTATTTTAAAACTAACTATCATAGCATACATATAGTTACGATACACTCTATAGTTATCTTATTATATTTTTGATAATATTTGCTTAACACTTTTCTTCTCAAAATTTGGAAAACAAATGAACAACGTTTGTCTCTGATATTCGTATTTATAATGGAAAAAATAAACAAGTCCATGCCAGCACGACTGGATCAAGCCTGCACTATTCTTGCAAAGCGTTGGTACAAGTCTGGACAAGCGTTGTTATTGCGCTTATGTACGCAATACTGCCGCGGCGTTGCTAGTTGCTACTGGTGGTAAATATGCAAGTTTTTACAGTTACACGTTCTGCGATCATAAAGCGAATAGCATTACTTACTTGCACAATTTTATGAAATATACATATAATTAGGGAATTTATGTCTATTATAAAAGTACGTAAGTACCTACATAGGTAGTATCTGTGTGGTGGATTATTACATTTGCGGGAAGCAAAATTTTGGTGACGGCTTGCTTAAATGGAATCCACTCTCGTGGACCTCCATTTACGTCTCCTGCACCCCTTGCAGGTCGAAAGCTACCCCTGGGGGTCGATATAGATCATTTTGGGAATGATTGCTCTAAACCTAACCGATTATTTGATCTTCTTCTGTTTTACCCGGCTGTCGTTCAGGTAGCCTGACTTTTTGTAGTAGACAAAAGCGCTGCGATCAAGCTTTTAAGATGGTTCAGAGATAGATGAAAGTATGTTTAGAAAAGCATGAATGTTCGAGTGCATATTTTATTATTTTACCAAGAGATGCTCTGACATTAGTAGAATTTTCGGAAAGGATTCTTCATCATATTTGAATACAATTTTATGTTTATTTTATTGTAAAGAAGATAATTACACGGAAAATATTATTTTTTATGTTCCGAAATGTATGTATCAAAAAATACATAAATTAATCAATTTTAAGAAGACGTATCATATAAGTTAAAGTAATTTCACGTTGGGTGATAAATTGTTACTTTAATTTATTGTTGTGGCTAGAAGGTTATGCAGATTCTTACATAGATAGTTATTTAGGTTGCCATGTTTAAGGACTATGTGTGAATAATGTGAACAACGCAGATGATACGGTTCTTCTAGAACTATCACTTAGTGCATTAAAGAAACTACTCCGTGTATGTGAATATTTTGCAAAAAACCACAACCTTGTATACAATACGTCAAAATCAATCGTTATGGATTTCAAATGTAGAAACGAAATGATGCAAATACCCTCAGTACGGTTGGACGAAAGGAAAATAGATGTTGTTCGTACCGGAAAATATATGGGACATTATTACAGAAAACCCGAAGGACATTGAGGGTACGGAGAGACAAAGATAAGCGATATCCGTTAAAGCAGGTATGCTGTCAAGGCGTTTTCACTTTGTAGCACAAACGTCAAAAGAATATTGTTAAACGAATTCTGCATATCTTTGTATGCGTCGGAAATGTGGGTGGATTACACTGCATCCCAATAGCATAAGCTGAAAGTCACCTACAATAATGCATATCGCTAACTATTCCGCCTACCGAGATACTTCAGCGCCACGCTAATCCAAGAATACCATCATTACTGGTACAGCTGCATGGATGGAGTCCCCCCAGATGGTCCTCTGGAGACGGGAGACAGGTCAAATATCCACCATAAACCTTGGTTTTAGTATTAATTAATATTTTTCATACAAGTAATCTAATTTTCCTTTTTATGTACTGTTATTTATTTTTATGTGCTATTATAGTAACTCACGGAACATATTACATTGCACTACCCCTGCATGCCTTTTGGAATAAAGAAAGGATTATTATTAGTATTTATTATGGTAAAGGGCGCCATTGCAATCCATTTGATTGAAAAATATACACGAAAACAAATAATCGCAGATAAATATGGACCTCAATAATGGAAAGTTTTTCTTAATTGGTTTATATTGCTAATAATTTTGAATGCTATTTAAGGAAAGAATTTTAATGTGTGGTAAATTCCCGAAATATTTTAAGAAAT
Organism: Halesus radiatus; assembly: GCA_022606495.2. Lineage (NCBI taxonomy): Eukaryota > Metazoa > Arthropoda > Insecta > Trichoptera > Limnephilidae > Halesus > Halesus radiatus. The sequence continues at coordinate 95,659 of JAHDVE020006826.1, forward strand.
TACATATATATTGTTTAGAACTAAATAATTAACTAACCATCACGCCGTTTCACCGCAGGCTTAGGCAGAGGGGACGAAACGTCTCGATCTTGGAATACACTTCTGTTATTCCGACTTCTGACATGGCCCGACTCAAGTATTTGATTCACTTAATCGTACCATGTCTTCCTCGGTCGTCCCCGGCTTCTTCTTCCATTCAAATTCGCGTCATATATTCTCCTTACACTCCTTTCTCCGTTCATTCGCTCTACATGCCCAAACCATCTTAGCGTCCCTTTCTTAATCTTGCTCACTACGCTTACATCAGCCTTGCATTCTTTACGAATCTCAACATTTTTCACACGATCATGCATGGTTTTACCACACATTCGTCTCAGAGATCTCATTTCTACAGCATTCAGTCTACTTTCATCCTACCTCTGCCAGTTCCATGCCTCACTGCCATAAATCAGGGTTGGTATCAGTACTCCATTGTGGACTGCTAGCTTCGTTTCTTTGGACAATTTTTTGTTTGCGCCAACCGCGTTCAGTTTTCCGTACACATCCCAAATTTTATCCTTTGTTTTCATTTGTACCCTTTCAATCAATATCCTACCATACAGCTTTCCAACTGAACTTAGAAGGCTAATAGCCTTGTGATTTCCACATTCCATACGTGACCCATTACATTTGTATAGAGGTATGATCACAGCCCTTGTCCAATCTAATGGGGCGTAACCCCCCTCTAAACACTGGTTAACGGCTATCTCCTTTAAATCATTCAGCAGCAATATTGTCGAAACCAACAGCCTTACCTTCATACATTTAATTGATCTCTTAATTTCATCCATGCTGATTTTGGGGACGTTCAACCCCATCGTCTTTCATACCCGACTCGACACTGGAATTACTATCACTCGGGTTGCTTTCGAAGACCTCTTCAAAGTATTTCATCCATCTCTCTTTTATATTTTTCAGATACGTCAATATTTTTCCATCTCCCGATTTTATCACGTTCACACATCCTCTTTCTGAATCATTCCGGGATCTTTTGACCTCCTTCCAAACATTTTAATGTTTTCTTGGAAGCGGTTTGCCATTTTGATCCCTTCTTTCTCTTACAGGCGTTTCTTTTGTTATTTAACTCCAGCACGTACTCCTTTTTTGCATCCCCTGTAAACTTCTTTCGCTCTATCCCTCTCTTCGTTAAAAGCACTGCCAGTCGCTATCAGATATAACCACGCCTTCTTCTCCTAGACCAGTGCTTTAATCTCATCATCCCACCATGCATCACCTTTCTTCCTACCTTGCGTACTTATTCCACATACCTTTCTAGCAGATTCACAAGGGCTCACTTTTATGTGGTCCCATGTTTCGTCTATGCTTAGACCGTCTATATCCTTATAATTCAGTTTCATCTCTACACAATTTTCATACTTACTTTTTAAATTATCGTTTTGTAGTTTTTCTATTCTGACTCTAGTTGGAGTCGACACCATTTTCACTTTAGAGTGATTTACTCTTGACACAAACAGGAAATGGTCGGTTTCTACTTCAGCCCCTCTGAAAACTCTTGTGTTTGGAGTGACGGCTCTCAACCTAGAGTCAATTGCCACAAAATCAATTATTGACCTCTCTTTTCCCCTTTCCTACGTATATTGGTCGATACCTTTATGAATGAAGCAGGTATTCGATACAAACAGGTTCCACTATACACATACTTCAAGCATTCTGTTACCATTGTCATTTGTTCTTTTATTCCCAAATATACTAAAGGTTGACTCAAATCCATCCCGTGTAACTCCCACCCACCCATTCAAATCCCCTACCATTATAATCCTTTCTTTAATATTTTTTAATCTCATCACATCGCTCACACCAGTCCAAAAATCATCTTTTTCTTCATGGCTTTCAGAGTTGACAGGAGCATAGTGTATAACTAACAACACTCTTGTCAACCCGATTTTGAATCGGATCCACATTATTCTCGGACTTACACATTCATACTGCAACGAACATTCTATCATTCTATTTTTTAGGTTTCGTGAAAATACCGAGGAGTGCAGAATAGATATTGTTTCTTCTTTTACTTATTAGCGTTATATTTTAATAATTTGTTCGTTTTTTTTTTAAATCTCTAGTTGTTTCAGAAAATTTAATCTAAGACTCTTCGTTCTATGTGTAAGGGTTAAAGCACGTTGTTGTCAAGTGGGGCGTGATTAATTGTTTTTTGTTGTTGTTTTTTTTTGAAATTTTTTATTTTATTTTATTTATTTTTTATTTGTTTTTATTTGTTTTTATTTGTTTTTATTTGTTTTTATTGGTTTTTATTTGTTTTTATTTGTTTTTATTTGTTTTTATTTGTTTTTATTTGTTTTTATTTGTTTTTATTTGTTTTTATTTGTTTTTATTTGTTTTTATTTGTTTTTATTTGTTTTTATTTGTTTTTATTTGTTTTTATTTGTTTTTATTTTTTTTTATTTGTTTTCATTTGTTTTTATTTGTTTTTATGGGATTTTATTCGTTTTTATTTGGTTTTATTTGTTTTTATTTGTTTTTATATGTTTTTAATTATTTTTATTTTTTTTTATTTGTTTTTTTTTGGTTTTTAATTGTTTTTTTTTTTGGTTTTGTTTGTTATTGTTTGTTTTTAGTTGTTTTATTTGTTTTAACTTGTTGTTACTTGTTTTTATATGTTTTATTTGTTTTTATTGTTTTTATTGTTTTTATTTTGTTATATTTGTATTTTACATTAATATAAAGGCAAACATCCAAAAGTCGTAATCCTAAAAAACATTATTTGTGTACGTATATTTTTTCCCAGAAGTCGAATATTTGGGATATTCACATCAGAAACAACAAAGAAAAACATCCCAAAACCAATTATATATATTTTCACGAATAAGCGGAATGTTATATGAATGGCTGGCCACTCTAGCGACTAAATTCTTGTAAAAGAAATACGAATTCTAAGATTCAATCCAAAACCTATATTAAAAATAGCACAAAAAGCGACAACGCAGTTCTATTAAACATAAACACAATTACATATTGATTTGGATGTTATAATTTTTTTAAAGAAAGACAAATATTCTCTGGTTACGAATAACCTGACAATATTTGAAAATCTCCTACTACCATCATGGTAAGCAGAAGATGTTGCTTGTGTCGTAATGGAGGACTTACCCAGCCGAGGAATTGAACTCACAACGCCTGGGTGAGACCCAAACGCGATGCCAACTCAGTCACTGAACGGTCCTTATATATACTGTTATTATTATTGTTATTCCAGAGTGGTAGATACTCTCAGTATCGACCTGGTGAAAGGCCATTATTCAGAATCAAAACGTTGCTTGAAATAGTAATAATAATAATAATAAAAAAATAAAATAAAATAAAATAATAATAATAATAATAATAATAATAATAATAATAATAATAATAATAATAATAATAATAATAACATTAATAATAATAATAATAATAATAATAATAATAATAATAATAATAATAATAATAATAATTAGAAATAAGAATAAATAAAAATATATAAAAATAATAGTAATAACAATAATTAGATATAAAAATAAATAACAATACATGGAAAAGAAAAACAAAAGAAAATCAAATTTCGTAAAAACATTATTAATACAAAATGAAAAACGAATTTAGTAATGCCGCTATAAAATTATTACACATCTGTTGAAGAATAGGAAAAACGACAATGGTGAATATTTGACGTTCTCCCGTCTACAGAGGGCCATCAGGGGGACTTCATTCAGGCAGACGTTTTGTAATTATGTTAGTAGAACTGCTTTTTCGGATTTTTGTCCCATTTATAACTTGGATTTTTCATTGAATCTTACTTTTTGTAAGACTAGTAAGAAATGGATGGTTAGTAAGCTGATAATCCTATTCTTTATCTTCTTATTACATTATAGAGTCTGAACGTGTTTATAAATGGTGGTGAAACAATAATAATCTTGTAATTAAATTATATCAGACCAAACAGCTTATTATCCATTTAAGTCACATGCCACAGCAATGGTTGTCAACAATTTCACAAACTCTGACAACTTCGATACTAAGGAAAGTTTTCACGAGATGTTCATTATTGAAATGTCACGTGCACACTTCAAAATAACTTTGTTTTCACCGTTAACTTACTCCTTGAGTAAATTTGTTTTCATCCACAATATTTATCGAATATATTTGAAGAAATATGTACAATATTTAATTATTGGCATGATTGTTACATCTTCAAGAAAAAAAACTCTTAAACATTCTTCAAACCAGGTCATTATTAATTAAACCAATTTTGTTTATTTCTTACATGCCAACTAGCTCCTGCACCGATTGTAATTATAGTGGGTTATTATAGCCAAACTATTCTCCTAAAACCTGACAATACTCACGATCAGCCTTCCGGCCGTGAGTGAACAGCTCATGGCATTTCTATGTCGACCGGGCTCCGTTTACACAGCACTTAAAATATCATAGTATCGACCGGTCAGTAGTTGAGTTGGCAATGTGTTTGGGTCTCACCCAGGTGTCGTGATTTCAATTCCTCGGCTGGCTAAGTCGTTCATTACGGACACAAGCAACATCTTCAAATTGTTGATTGATTTTCAAATATAGTCAGATTATTCGTAAACCAAGGAATATTTGTCTTTCTTTTTTAAATAGAAATAAAAATAATACCCATGGCGAAATATTTTGATCCAGGCTGTGACATATTTTTTGGGATCAATTGTAGATGTTATATTTACAGTTAGTAGTTGTTTCAGAGTGGTGGGAATGCAATTATAAATTTTGATTGCGTAATACTTAAAGTATTTTTGCTCGTGTGAGGTGTATGTTATCGGGATATTCAGGGTTTTATTTGTTGAGAGTATGATATTTATTGAGGTTGCATTGGAATATGAAGTTTGAATAAAATTAATTTTTACGTATAAATATTACATTTAACAGAATAGTTTATAGGTAATAATCCATATTGAAGTATGGCATTATTGGGTGGGGAAGGAAATATAAAGACTCCCTACAGTCAATAATAACAATAAAAAATCATCATTAAAAAACCATATGACTTCCCTACTCTAGAGTTTTTTTTTGGGAATTTAATTTTCCATCTATTACAGAATTGTATAAAATTAATGCTTTATATCAAATTGACAATGATTTTTTCGTGAATAAATTTCATCCTACTTTTAATTAGGTTTAATAGCTATCCCAATGCTAAGAACGACCGCGGCTCACCATTACTACTTGTATTTAGGTATACTGTTCTCATCCAAAAAAAAATGTAACCGATACTTTGAAATAGGAACAATCCAAAAATAAAGTGATTTACCTGAACTTGGATAATGATATATTGCACCTTTCATGAATAACATCTAACATAAAATGATTGTTTGATTATTTTTTTATTATTGCTCTAAAATTATTTTGTTGATTTTCCTTTGTTGTTAATTAAAAACTCCTCCCTTAAAGACGAGCTATTGTAGTTCGGCTTATGGAGCTATGGACAAGAGAAAAATCTCATCTCATTTCACCTTCTTCCAATTCGGAAGAAGGTGAGATGAGATGGACTCGGGTCGGAGACCCATTGCATCGACAAGGCGCCTCCTGGCGTCCCTGTACTGTGCTACTTTAACGGCATTCGTCCATAGTAGGTCCAGCCTTTCCTCGCACAGCCTCTGGAGTTGTGTCTCCCACCTGTGTCTGGGGCGGCCCACTGGACGTCTTCCCTCTGAAATAGCACTCAGAATTTTCAGCGGAATTCGATCTTGTGGCATTCTTAACACTTGCCCAACCCACCTCAGTTCCGACTTTTCTATGAAGAGTATTAATGGTTCGATGTTTAGCTCCTCCCGGATCATCGAGCCCCTTACATGAAAAATCATGTATTTTATTATATTCTTCTTCTAATTACGTTATATTTTTTTGTAATAAATAAATAAATTAATATAAATTAGTTTACATTCTGCTAGTCTGGGTAGAGTTTTTAAACTATTTTAAAAACAGAACAATATGGCGTTATGTCTCATTTTTTGAAAATTACGATTATATCAAAACTTCATAGCTTGTGATCAAAATTACGTTTCTAGCCAATTGTCAAGTTGGCCTAAAAATTCAAAGCAGTTATTTCATTTTCGTAACGCCAGAATACACCGTTGTTGAGGTTTAATTGGACGGACAAACCGATGATTCTGATTTTTACCAAATATTATGTAATCATTGAAGAAAATAATATTAACATAACCTGAATGAAAGATGAAACCGAAAAAACAAAAAATTGAATATTACGTAAGTTTAAATCGAAACCATGAAATACGAGTTGTTTGGCGGTCCGTCCTTTCTGCCTACCCCCACGGGGAAACGGCGCGATGGTTAGTCAGTCAGTCAGTAAAACTATAAATTAAATTAATAACGTTTTTCCTACGAAAGCTGGTTATTCAATTAAACGAGTCAATGAATAAACAAGCAATTAGGTTAATTAAAACCTTATTTTAATTATCTATTCTCTTTTCCATCAAAAATTTAAACCGACGCGCCGGTCTATAGGTAATAATAGAGCCACAGAGGCTTCTGAAATAAGTAAACCACTTCGAGTGATCAAAACGAGTTGTTTTATAATCCTAAGAAAACCACTGATTTTAATCGAAAATTTTACCTAACGCTTTTAATTAGTATTTTGATTAATGAACGTTTGTTATGAGTTGAATTTTAAAACGATAACGATGATCGTTATTACCTCTTTGACTAAAATGATTTTCTTTCAGGCTAGAAAATTTTACGAAAATTGATTAAAAATACGAACAGATTGCTTCTGGACTAAGGAAAATGCTCCCAAATGGTGTACATATACACTGTACCTATACTCGTATGTATAGCTTGGCATTTAATTTCAGATATTAATTAATTTGAAACTAGAAAATATCGTTACTACGGCAACACCAAGCTACTCATTAAAATGTTTGAAATGTGTTCTTCACATTCAAAAGTTTTCACATTTCGCGTTTGACAAATGTTCAAAGATAAAATTGTCTTAGAATATGATGTAGAATCATCTCCTTTCAGAAAGTAGTACTAATTTATGAACATCGTTCAGTTAAAATAAAAAAAATGCACTTGGACCATTGTGCTTTTTAAAACCATTTATCTTCCTATGAGCTGATAGTGTTGCAATTTAAAATCTTTTAAACAATCATAGCTTCCTCAATTTTTGTTTACGATTAAGTATAAGGCTGTAATATATACAAGTTTCCTCAAATACCAAATTAACAAGTTTTCAATGTTGCAGCAAGACTTATCACCGGCGTATATAAATAGTCTTACTTTTAAGAGCATCTCAAAAATTTTCACTGGCTCAAATGTCCCGAAAGAATCCAATTCAAGCTCTGCTGGGTGGTATTTAAGTCACTTAACAGGATGGCTCCGGCTTACTTGTCAAAACTGAGTATTCCTGAAAATACCAATTCCACCCTTAGGTCAGCAGGGTCATCAGCTATCGGGAGGTTGAAGGAACCAAAGCGTACACCTAATACCAAGTTTGGTGATCGTGCTTTCGGAGTATCAGGATCTAAAGCCTGGAACAAACTGCCGCATTACTTAAGAATTATCAAAGACTCGACAGAATTCAGAACTGAACTTAAAATTAATCTTTTCAGACAATCCTATCCATAAATTGAATAAATGCTCACGCAAATTGCTTAGCTAGGCTAGCCGGTTAGTGTTTACCTAAAGTCACTTATAGAAAAAAAAATTACGCGTCGGTGCGCAAACGCGTCCACAGCCCGCAATGCTGTAAATAACTGAAAGTGTAAAAAAAAAAAATTTTTAATATCTGTTAAAAACTTCTTGGGCTTTTTAAGGTCATTTTATAAATATTCTCCAGCCCTAAAAATTATAAATATTTCAAATAAATATCTTATTGTGCCACTTATCTTCTAATAAATGTAACATCAATAGAAAAGGAAAGTAAAGTAGTAACTGTAAAAATCGTATCTTTTCTAAGCATAAATTTTCTAATAAAACTGTGTTCGTCTGAAGCGACCTGCCAGGTAAGTATGTTTTTTCTATATCTGTTTGTTCATAATTAGATAAAGAATAGGAATTAATATTTGAACAATGCCCTTGAGGTGATTTTTCACAAAAATGATGCTATGCAAATCATCCAATTATTATTATTGTAAAGCAAAACAATAGAAGTAGAATCTACACTAAAATTTCATTTATTTTCATTGAAGAAGTCAAAAATTGAAAATATGCTGTAGCAGAAAAATATTTTTTAGTCTATTTTATTATTCAGCGAACAAGCTTTGAACCTGCCAGATGCTCAAAGTGCATGGATTCCCTTTGATGTTTTGAGAATTTTAGTCTGGAATATTTCCCTGCATTTTCAAAAAATATAACCATTTTTCTTTCGTTGTTCAAAGACTTATTGGTTTTTTTTTGGATTTAGGTCAAAAAACTATTCCACATAGTGATCTCTTGCGTAAGCACAACTTTTTGTCTAGGTCGACTTGTGAAATATTATGTAATATCTGTTTAAAATTAAATGAGTTAAAATAATATCATTGAAGAAGATAATATTAACACATCCCAAATGAAACACGAATCCGAAAAAACAACAGAAAAATAAAAAGATTTCAGTCGCATCTGGGACTCGAACCCAGGACCTCTGCCTATCCGGGGCAACCGCTTAGGATACCGCGGAGGATAATATTAACAAGTCTTGAACTTTAAGTTCTTGAATACACTAACAAGAAAATCAATAAGCAGGATAAGAGACATTTTACACATTAAAGCCAATCACATAAATACGGGATGTTTCTCTCCTTTGCCGCGGACATTAAGAAATTACAACACTGCTTTAAAATGTCCATTTCATTGTTAGCAATGAAATGGACATTTTAAATGACACGATTAATCAATTTAAAAAAAGTCTACCATCAATATCAAGCTGATAATGTGATGATTCCCTTTATTCGACACTCAATATAAGGTACCAAAACAGTGTAACATCAGCACAGGTACCTACTCATAATATATTTTTACTTGTTTTTAATTTGCTTTAGTATAATTTTTGCCAGATTATGATTGTTGTATTTCTGATTACGATTGTTCTATTCTTCTATTCCATATATAAAAATGGAGGTTTGTCGGTCTGTCCTCGATTTTCTCGAAAATTACTTGACCGAAAATAGCACAGTTTGTACTTATTAGTATCGGGAGGGTTTAGAGAGTGGTTTTTAATGAAATCGAATATGTATAACGTTTTAAAATTAGCATATAAAACATTGAACCCGCCATGTTGAATTAAGATTAGCCCATAGATATACCCCTCTGGTTAGCCACAGATTACATATTCAAAAGAGGAAGGTTTGTTTGGCTACAATATTTTCAAAATGGAAAATACAAGTAGGTACCTACTTTAGAACTTTATTATTTTAAATTCATTTTGAAAAAAATAATTTTTTGGAATGAAATAAAATTTACAAATGAATGTTACTTTGTTTGAAATAGTAATAGTCGTCACAAGGCATTACTTTCGCTGACAAATCAATTATGGCAAAACGACAAACAAAAATTCACAACTTCATAACTTCATAAAAGAAAAATCCCGAGCAAGGCCGGGTACAAATTAGCTAATGCACTTATAAATTATTATTGATTTGTAAACATTCATGTATGTTTTTGGGCATATTGCCTGTTTTATGTACTGAGATAAAATAAGTTACGGCGAAAAAATAATTGTGAAAAGTATTTGTCGTAAATAAATAATTTATTGGACTACAAAATTAAAAAGCCTCCATAGATATTGTTCTACTAAACGCGTTTGAGCTGTACGTTTGCATGAATAATCAGTTCATCTGGAAATAAATGTGACATTTTAAATGAAACTGTGTTTAAAATTCAGTAAAATAAGAAGAATAGACCGGTCAGTGGCTCAGTTGGCATCGCGTTTGGGTCTCACCCAGGCGTCGTGAGTTCAATTCCTCGGCTGGCTAAGTCCCCCATTTACGACACAAGCGACATCTTCAGCTTACTGTGATGCTAGTAGGATATTTTCAAATATTGTCAGGTTATTCGTAAACCAAGGAATATTAGTCTTTCTTTTAGCGTCATATTATCATGCATGCTGGATTAACACCCATTGTGCGAGATTGCATTAGTATAACCAAAGAGCTCCGGTACATGGTGACTCTCGTAAATATAATTTAACTTCAGTGTACTGATGTCCAAGCCCGAGGCTTCCACTAGGATCCTTTTGCCGCCACGATCATGACTGTAAGCTCACTTTGTATTTCCTCTTTTGTGTTGTAACTTATTCGAGTCCCCGTTATCTTGCCCGTTTAGAGAATATCAGAGAGAATAATCACCCGTAACTTCCATTTGAGGTTAGGCTAGCTTTTGATTATTGTAGCATAACTTACCATGTCTGTACCTTCCCCTGAATAAACTCTGAGTCTGAAAGCATTTAGTAAATTCATTTGGCGTAGTATTAGAGTCCCCGACCCCAATTATAAGACCGCCTGTCGGCCTACGGCCCCGCAGAGGAGCTTCTTGGCCTGCAGAAACTGAGCTAGTCGAAGGTCCAGAGCCGGGCTTCCTGTCGAGACACCACACTCGGGGTAAGTCTAAACCAATGAACTGTCTCCCGCAACCGCTCTTTCCCAACCTTCCTCCTTTCCATCTCCTTCACACAACCTCCAGTCTTATATTTAATTATAACAAGTTTCTGAGACTTTGTTTAGTAGTCATACTACTTAAGCCATGTCTAGCCAGCTGAACTGAAATATTAAAAAAACGTCCAATATAGAAGCATTTCTCGAATAGTGTAATAATTTCGACAGTCAGGACCCAAGAACACTAGCGTTTTTCATATACGAGTATACACCATGAGTAAGGAAGGTTAGATATACTTAACTGATATCAATTCTGGTGAATTGATTTTGTTTCCTAGTTCTGCTATTGAGGAATCCTCTAAGTTATCGAGGTGTATCAATTCATTTGGCGCATTTAATTGGTCGGCCAATTTAAACTGCGTTCCATTGGCATAAATAGTTCACTGTATTCTGGTCTTTTTCTATGAACTTCATGTCTATTTAAGAAGTTCTTATTCTTGTTTCCGTACTCTTTATGGATGCATAGAGGTTTTACTATTTTCGGGCATTTTTCTATGAACTTCATGTTTGTTTAAGAAGCGATCTATTTTTGTTTCCCTACACTCTTCATAGAGGCATAGAGGTTTTACTGTATTCTGACCCATTTCTATGAACTTCATGCATGTTTAAGAATTGTTCTATTCTTACTTCCGTACACTCCTTATAGAAGCATAGAGCATTCACCGTGTTCTGACCATTTTTATGGACTTTATGTCTGTTTAAGAAGCGTACACTCTTAGATATTACTATATTTATCCACTCTTGTAGGCCCTTTTGGTTCAAACATAGACTTGACTTGTGCCTTCAGGAAGTGACCTCAAATCTGGATCATTTTCTAATTGGCTTTTGTTTCTTTTTTTACAAGTTATTTTAATCTGTCCTATAATTTTATATTTGATAAGCCACAAGCGATTCGCCACTCCATGAAAGTTAAAAAAACATCTCTACCCTTCCTTACTCTTTCTTATTTGATTGTGTTACATCTAGCTACCAAGGATTAACAGTTTATTTAGAAATTTCAATAGACAGACCAATATTGTGTACTTTGCAACAAGTTTTCAAAAACTTTATTTGAAATACATCCCGAAAGAGCAGCTAAAACTCAATCTTTTTACCCCTATATTATAGCGATGTTTTATATAAACATAAGTACTATTTACTTCCAGTGGACGTTTTAACTAAGTTATTCAACGTTATATTCTGCAGAAGCACATTTTTAAAGTAAGTCAATTTTCCAGGAAATTGAGAAGAACGGGAAGCAAATTTCGGTATAATATTACGAAATTCATTTAAAAAATTAGACTCTTACACCCTACTCAAAAGCTTAAAAAATTCGGAAAAATATTTTTACCTCCGGAATTCTCAAGTTTTTAAGATGAGAATAATGTTAACAAACTTGAAATAAAAAAAAGCTTTCAGCGCTCCAAAGTCTCTAGTAACTGATTTAAATTAAAACAAGCCTCCACTCACCTTAATTAGCACTGGTAAAACACACATAATAACACTTTTAAATTACACCTTTAAGTTTCATCTCCGGTTTTACGACTTGCGATATTTGCAAGTATGATTATGGCATTCATTAAAAAGTGTATTTAAATTTTATGGATAATGTTTTCTTCCTAATTTGCACTTTCCCATGGTACCTAGACAATTGACGACAGGTATTTCCCTCCCAGAAATTTGGCCCCATAGGGAAAAATACCTTTACTTAGATAATTGACACCTGGATGATTTGAGCCGAATAAATATCCGTACTACTTTCTTAAGTAAGTAAATTAAGGTATTTAACTTACATATTTAAACGTTTGAATAACATACTTGATATCAAAATAATGAAAATGGTATACCACGCACTGGTGCAATCATCAGTATCTTATGGAATAATCGGATGGGGGGGAATATATAATACTTACATTAAGCCGCTTGAAACATCGCAAAAATTAATACAAAAAATAATGTTACATAAAGAAAGTACTTTCCCCTCCATGCAATTATTCCATGAGGCTGAACTGTTAGATATAAGAAAAAATTATTGTCTACAGTGCCTAAAATATGTATTTAAAAAAAAAAAACTATTTCCAAAAAATGAAAATCGTTCTAGTAACAGGATAAATAACGTACTTGGAGTATCTTTGTGTAAAACTAGGCTTGCGCAGAGACATGCTTTTTTATTGCTCCTAAAATTTTTAATTTTCTATCTACAGAATGTAAGTGACCAAACATATTATCTTTAAACACATACAAAAATGAAATAAAAAAACAGGATTAAAACCAAAGATATCAACCTTTTCCTGCTATAACTGTATATTTTCCCCACTTTTCTTTCTTTGTTTTTCGATTTGTTTTCTTATCTAACTTAAAATCTTTTATTTAACTAACCTTCAACATCCATGTATTAATACAAATAAACCAATAAACTGCAAGTAACTGATACCAGGTATACCCACGCACTGGCCTTGCCTATGTGGGATTTTTTTTTTTATATACATTACTCATAGGTTGTTCAGATGTATTTATAATTTAATGTAAAAAAAAAAAAAATACCAACTAAACGGAAAATCTTCATGTTCAGCATCTGAAACAGTAAGTTCTCTTTATTTTTATAGAATTTAAAGGTTAATGCAGCTATTTTTAACTCACAACGTCATTAGATCATGAGATATGGAGATTTGAAAAACTTATTGGCTGTCTTAAGATTTAAATTATTCGTTATGTATATTTCGAACCGTTTGATTTATCCGAAGTTTGGTTTGCGCGAATGTTTTGACATTGTCATTTTGAATATTGTTTTCAGTAAGAAGCCTTCTTGATTGTATTCGTTATTCGTTTAAAGACTCCGCAGGGATCTGATATCGCTATTTCATCTGCCATATTCGTTTTAAGATATTTTTTTATCTCGCAATTTTAAGAGATTGCTTCTTTTTTTAAAGGGATATCTATTTTTGTGCGCTTTTTATTTCATTAACTTCCTCTAATGCCTAATTGTCAATTTTATTTTATTTTTATTTAAACATCTCTCTACTAACGAGGCTTCCAAGTACCAGCGAATATTTTTGTCTAATGTAGAGGTTCCCAATCTTATTTTTCTCACTGCCCACTTTTGGACTGTATTTTTCAATGGCACCCCTCTCACTGTTCTTCTTAGGCGACAGTGCGGTTAAAAATCTAAATATTTACACTGTGAATGAGAGATAATAAATCTCATTTCTGCGGTCGACTCTTTACCGCGAAACGACATTTTCATCACACCTGTTCTCCATGATGATAGCTTTTTGCTCGTGATAAATATTTGTATGCATATTATTGCATTATTATTTATTATGCAGAACATTATTGTTCACCTGACAACAGGTTCCGAGAAACTTGGTCTGGTATTATTACACAGAAAGAAAATGCAAAAAAAACCATTAATCGATCTTTAAATCAATAAATTAATAGTTCAATTCATGATGATGCATGATTCTCTCAACGATATACCAAAAATAACAAATTACTTCTAATCCGTACATGATATTTACTCTACTTTTTAATGAAAAAAATAGATAATTAGGTTTAGGTGGGTATTTTGACTTTAAATTCAAAATTGAGTTTTGTATCGAACAGGCCGCGCCGCCGTTCCTCTTAATCATTGAAAACGATATTAGCAGTTCTTAAATTGAGGTATGATATCGATAAGATTGACGACAGAGAATAAAGGTGGAATTAGGTCAAATTAAAATTAATTTAATCTAGTCTCCTTTAATGGAAGCAATCTTAATAACAAGCCCTCCATTGAAATGCCTGGTGCAACCTTAAGTGACCAGCTCAGGTATGGGGGCTCCATCGAAGTTAGAGTAAAGTTATCCTCTCAGAAGTTGGGCGTACTGTACAGAGCCCGCAGGTACTTTAATAGTACACAACTTTTGACCCTGTACAAATCGTACGTGCGCCCCACTATAGAGTTTGGCAGTCACCTCTGGTCGGCAGCCCCTAAATATCTGAAAAAAACCCTTGACTCTCTGCAGAAACGAGCGGTCCGTATGATAGATTCGCCTATCTTAACAAACATATTGCAATATTTAGAGCACAGACGTCAGGTGGGAATGCTGTCCTTGTTTTACCGGTATTTTAATGGAAGATGCTCTGAGGAACTAGCGTAATTGATTCTTTCGGCAAAGGGGCACAGTGGGAAAAAAGGCCAAATGCGCGCCCAACATTTGCACACGGTTGACATTTGTCACATGAGAACGGGTCCCCGTATTCAACAGCTCTGTTGTGGAATGATCTGCCAGCGTCTGTGTATACTGCTTTCCATAACATGGGTCTCTTCAAGACCCAGGTTAACTACTTTCTATCGTCTAAAAGACCCTGCACCCAGAATCCCCAAATATGATATAGGCCTTGAGGGAATTTATTTCCCTCAGGGCTTCCTGTGTGGAGTTATTGTAAAAAAAATGGTAAGAATGCTATTCCAGGATAGACCGAGAGGTCCTGGCTTCGTGTTCCATATGCCACCATAACCTTTTTGTTTTGCATTTTTTTCCTTTTCATTATTCATTTGGGATTTGTTAATATTTTCTCCAGGGCTTAAAACTAATTTTACATGTAATTTTTTAACACTTCGACTTAAACCTAACACCATAAGCGATCTTAACTAATTTTCCCAACTTTAAAACTAATCAGGAATAGCAGAATTAAATCGGGTCTTAAAAACCAAATTGTTTAAAAAATCCTGATATGACTTCATGCACGTAGAACCAAAATTCAGGCCATTTTTTTTCTTTTGATTCTCCATAACTTATTTAGTTGCGGTTTTCACCTCACGTATACTCTTATGCTCGTTATTTAATGCCTTCAATATCTAGTGAAAACTATTTACATAACGTCATAAAATATTCTCTTGCTCTTTTGTTATTTTTACCTACGTTAAATTTGATTAATATAAGTGAGTCCGCTATTCAAGAATATTTTAAATCGTCGTTTTATTTTACATATACATGTAACATTTTTTTTATTTATTTTAGGTTAGGTTATTTGGTGTATATTTTATCGCTCTTTTGTTATCTGTTCTTTACATTTAATTGTTTATACCCATAGTTTATTATAAATTGTTCATGTATGTGAGCCTGCTGCTCGTGAATATTAATTTTATGTAATAGTTTTAATTTTATATACATATATGTACAAGCTGGTGTTCACCCGGCTTGATTTTTTTGTGTGTTTGTTTTTTTATTTATTTTTTAATAAAGTTATGAAGTTGTAAATTCTTGCTTGTCTTTTGGGTGTAATAATTGTTCTGATAGTGAAAGTAATGCCATGTGACCACTATTACTAAGAAACTCTTTAAACAAAGAAACATTTATTTGAAAATTTTATTTAATTTTAAACATTTATTTTTTCAAAATATATCTAAAAATTAAGTCCTTAAGTAGGTATCTACTTGTGTTTTACATTTTGAATATATTCTACTGAAACAAACCTCCTTTTTTTGGATACGTAATCTGTGGCTAACTAGAATGGCATATCTATGGGCTAACCTCAACACAGCATGGAGGGTTCAATGTTTTTCATACTAATTTTAAAATGTTATAGCAACAGTTTTACACATTGGATTTGGTTCAAATTACTATCTAAACCTTTCCGGCACTAATAAGAACAAACGGTGCTCTTTTCAGTGAAACCGGTCTAGTAATTATCGAGATAATCAATGACAGACAGACAAACATTCATTTTTATATGTAGAGAAACATATATAGTACATCTGTTATTTTATAATTATATCAGTTTAGGTTAGTCTGTGTAACGCGTACTTGAGGTGGACTTTAACAAAGCTGCGCTATAGAAATTAACTCTTAGTATTATTATTATTAAATAATGAAGCCACCTCCCAAACTTAGTAAGCAAGTAAAGTTGAAACTTGCAAGTGGAGTGTGTACATGAGTTTGTTTACTGTACACCGTATTCCCTTTAGCCCCAGCCCCTCCTGGCCTGGCTGGCTGGCTGGCCTGTGATGTAGCTAAATTATGTACGTTAGGCGTTCAACTAAATTGACTTACTTACTCGTACTTATCTGCGAAATAATGTGATTAGCCTTTCTCTGACGGTGCTGTCAACTGAGTTGACACGTCTCTAATTATTTCAGTGTCTCCGTTAGTACCTATGTTGAAAAAACAGAATTAATATTTTAGGGATTCCTCCGCATTATTTATGACATTTATTTATTTGATACAAAATAAAACATTATTACATAGAATTTAGCCAGATGTAAAAATGGAAGGAGTGTACGTGCGTCGAGAATAAGCTCCAATACATGTGTGAATACATTATGGCCCAGTCAACATCAGGTTGTAACTAGGCAGTGCCTCTTCGAAGAAATCAATTATGGGAAGGCAAGTTGTGAATTTTTTGTTTGTTTATTATATTGTTATTATTTATTATATTCTTTATTGTATTGCTATTTTTATATTCTTTACAAGCTGACGTGTACCCGGTCTTGCTCGGGATTTGGAATAAAGTTATGTAGTTGTGATTTCTTGCTTGTCATTAGGGTGCCATAATTGATTTGACAGCGAAAGTAACTATCTCCAAATAATGGAACATTCCTTTGAATGTTTTATTTCATTCCAAACGTTTATTTTTTCAAAATATGTGTAACTTATAAAGTTCTTAAGTAAGTACCTATTCGTGTTATCCATTTTGAAAATATTTTACCCAAAAAAACTTTATTCTTTTGAATATGCGATCTGTGGCTAACCAGAGTGTTATATATATATGGGCTAACCTAAATAAAAAATGGTGGGTTTAATATTATTAATACTAATTTTAAAACGTTATAGCAAGAGTTTTACATATTGGATTTCATTCAAACTACTTTCTCGGCACTAATAAGAACAAACTGAACTATTTGTAAACCGGTGAAGTAATTTTCGAGAAAGTCGAGGACAAACAAACAAGTAAACTTATATTGATTTTTATATTGTTATTGTATTATTTATTTACCCGATATGACGTTATGTTAATTAATTAACACATTTAATGAAAAGTATTGTTACCATTTTTCGATACATACGAGAATTCGTTATATTTAATGAATGAGCAAACATATGGTATTATATTTGACAAGGTAATTAAGTTTTTTAGTCCAGTATGTGGGGAGGTTGGTGCAATCCCACATTCCCCATATCGTTATATATATGGTACATAAATAGAAATAAAAAAAAATGTATGTAAAAAGGAAGATAAAAAAATATGCATAAAAAATGAATGTTTATTTGGTTTTAGAATAATACAGTTTGTTCTAATTAGTGTCGGGAAGCTTTGGAGAGTAGATTAAATGAAATCCAATATGTAAAACTGTTGCTATAAAATTAGTAAGAAAAACATTAAACCCGCCATGTTGTATTGGGGTTAGCTCATAGGTATACCACCCTAGTTAGCCACAGATTACATATTCAAAAGAAGAAGGTTTGTTTCGGTAAAATATTTTGCAATTGGAAAATACAAGTTGGTACCTACTTAAGAACTTTATTATTTACATATATTTTGATAAAATAGATGTTTGGAATGAAATAAAATGTTCAAATTGCATTTTTGTTTAGAGATAGTAATAGTTAACAATGCGTTACCTTCGCAGTCAAATCAATTATGGCACCAAAACGACAAGCAACTTTATAATTTTAAACTAAAAAAGAAATCCCGGCAAGGCTGGGTACACATCAGCTAGTAAAATAATGAAAATAACTAATTTAAGCTCTTGGTTTGGCCTACGATTTGCAGGATTAATCAGTTTTTACATTAGAAATAATGGGAGAATTTAACATCCATATTTAGCTTTAGTCAACAGAAAAGCCAATTCTACCGAATTTTCGAAAAATTTATCAAAGTTCAGTAAAATCTTTATTTTCTAAAATTCACTAAAGGATATTACAAAAAAATCTTTTGTGTCATCACCGTCTGTGATATCTCTTACTACATTCTTTATTTGAACATCAGATATAAATTTATTTTTAAATAGGGGGAAAATAATCCCTTTGTTTATCTTCCTTCTTACCGCAGTAAATTACATTATTCAGCCTTTCATTGTGTTCTCGCGGACATAGTAATCAAGTTCTAAGCCATGTTAACAAGTTGCTTGTAATAAATTGCGCTTACCAAAAAAGCATAATTTACTTGGCAACCCAAAATTACACATAAATTCTCAATGCGGCTCTCTAGTTGACATGTTTGCCCATCTTTGATATAGATTACTATTTAACGCTTTTCAAAGATTAGTTTAAAAAAAATTAAATATTTTATTTCATTCCAAACGTTTATTTTTTCAAAATATATTTAAATCATAAAGTTCTTAATTGGGTACCTACTCGTGTTTTCCATTTTGAAAATATTCTACACAAAAAAAACTTCTTCTTTTGAGTATGCAATCTGTGGGTAACCAGAGTGCTATATCTATGTGCTAACCAAAATAAAACATGGCGGGATCAATGTTTTTCATACTAATTTTAAAACGTTGTAGCAACAGTTTTACATATTGGATTTCATTCAAACTACTCTATAAACCTTCCCGGTACTAATTAAAACAAACTGTGCTTATTTCAGCGAAACCGTTAGAGTAATTTTCAAGGACAAATAAACGTAGATTGATTTTTATATGTATAGATTTAAAATGCGTATGACTCCTACATTAACAAATATAATCTTAATAAACATTCTTTCCCACATTAGAAATTAATAATAATATGTTTTTTATCACCAAAATCCGCACGTCGAAACAAATTCTCTTTATCGTGTTTGTTTTACAGAACTCCAGCGTGATTTTATTTAATAATAAATATTGTTAAATGATTAGGAGTTATTTTGAATAAACCTATATTTGAATTTAATAAAAATATGTCAATACGTTTCGATACTAATGATTGACGAGGGTAATGATTATTTATCTTAATCATTAATTGAAAATGATGCTACAAAGTAATTTTACCTTAATTGTAGAAATAAATGTCATTATTTATTAAATAATAACATTAAGCTTTTGCGTGTTCTGCCATTTATTTTGTCAAAATGTTTGACGATGCCTTAGGGAAGGAAGGCGAAACTGTAATTATACTTAATCGTAACTACAGACCAACGATTGTTTTTTGTATCCGACATTTTATTTTTCTGGTTCCCTTCCTATCGGATGTTACCTATCATCAGGATAATATTCACTCTGCATGCTGCAGCTCGGAATTACTGAACGGAACAGCTCAGCGGAACTGTTAAGCGAAACTACTCAGGGGACTTATTCGTATGGCTCTCGACTACGAATCCGAAGGTGGCGGGTTCGAATCCTAGCATGCGCAAGTAAATTCAATTAATTCATTAAAAATAATATATAGTATATTTGCGCAGGTTCCAGAGTGGAACACACTTTCAGTATCGCCCTGGTGAAAGACCAATATTAAGAATTGAAAAGTTGCTTGAAATGGCTTTTAGCCGTGTTTGGTGATCAAATCTGAATAGTCAAGTATTTCTCAACCATCCACTTCCTCTTTTCCTTCCCTTCCCCACTACCTTCAACATCCCCCAATTTGTGACGCTATAGTCTCACTGGCTCCAGACGGTTGGGAGCAGTTGGGACTCTTGTGCGGTATTCACATAAAAAAAGCAGAACTTAAAAATATATATACATAGATCTTCGTACTCTTGTTTCATTGGTTCGACAAGGCGCATCCAGGCGTCCCTGTCCTGCGCTTCTTCAGCAGCCTCCGTCCATGGAGGGCACACCATCTCCTCTCATAACCCCTAGAGTTGTTTCTCCCAAATGTGCCCGGGCCGATCCACTGGACGTCTTCCCTCTGGAATAGCGCCCAAAAATTTCAGCGTACTTCGATCTGATGGCATTCTTAATACATGACCGAGTCACCTTAATTGCGGCTATGAAGAGTTATATTTTTATTTTTATGTGATACTATACAAGCGTCCCAATTACCTGGAGCCAGTGAGACTATGGCATCCCCAATTGGGTTATGTTGTGAGGCTGAAGGTATTGAGGTGGGAAGGAGATGGGGAAGTCCCGAAAACATACCATATATTATTTTTATTGAATAAATTGACAAATAACACAATTTAATCAAATAAATTTACTTGTGTAAGACGGGATTTGAACCCGACCTCCAGATTCGTAGTCAAGAATCGTAACTTCTCAACCACGGGAACCGTCAAATAGTAGCAGGGGTCTAATCAACAAGCTTCTGATTCGATTCCAATTTGAAACTCCTGCCACTCCTTATTAATGTCATATCTGTACCTTGAACCCCGGAACGTATTCTCTCATTCAACTAGATAAGAACGAACGATACGTATTATTTTGTTAAACAAGATAATGTATAACTCCTTTAATTTGCTTTCGAAAGCTGTCCAATTGAATATATTGTTATGTAACGGCAGAAGGATCCTACTAGGATTCTAGCTACTCGTGAATAATAACGGTAAAAAACGACGCCAGCGCCACATTTGCCACGACGGTAGCTTGGACGCCCACACTCCCGCACTTCTTCTATCCCGGCTTCCGAATCGTGTACTACGCCCCGGCCATTTTTGGCTGCGGCTGCAAATTGCGACGCCAGTACGAGCATGGCGAATCAATACCCAGCGTGTTAATCGACTTTATCCTTTCTACCGAGCACCAAAACATGATATCTCGCCTACTACTTTTAAATTCTGTGACAACGATGTCTGTTCCGGATACCTGTTCCCTCTATCCGTCTGCCGCCACGAAGTAATCGTAAGCCTAATTTATATCCCCCTTTGTGTTGTAATTCTTTTAGACCACCCCTGTTAATCATGCCCGTTTGGAGAATATCAGAGAGAATAATCACACATAACTTCCATTTGAGGTTAGGTTACCTTTTAATTATTGTAGCATAACTTACCATGTATGTACCTTCTGCCGAAATAAACCCTGAGTCTGAAAGCCTATAATAGCATCATTTGGCATAGTAATAGAGTCCCCCGACCCCAATTATAAGACTGCCTGTCGGCCTACGACCCTGCAGAGGAGATTCTTGGCCTGCCGAAACTGAGCTAGTCGAATGTCCAGAGCCGAGCTCCCTGCCAAGACACCACCGCCAGGGTAAGTCTATACGAAGAAATTGTCTCCCGTAAACGCTCTGTCCCAACCTTCCTCCTTCCCATCTCCTTCCCACAACCCCACCTTTCATTCATTATATAACAATATATAAAATAATTAAAAATAGCATTTTACTCAGTTGATCATTCCCCATACTCTTAAAAATCTTGCCAATCAGTCAAGTGTTAGTAGTGTAGGTCATTTTCACATTGTACGCCCTTACAATACCTTCAACTAATTTGGATAGAACCTCGATGTTCCCCTTTAACCTGCGTGCCCGTAGTTCGAAGAGCGGGGGTAGTAATTATTTACCCTTATACCCCATCAAAATAATTCCCAAGCATCGAACCGTAAAGAGGCGTTGCCACGGACCCTCCACAAATATTACTATTTTAAAATCAAATGAAATTCATAGAAATTTTACTTTATTTCAAGTGATCATGTATACTAGCACTGTGTAAAAATATTGTTTTCATTTATAGTAAAAAAAAAACAATAAAACAAATTTCGAAAGTTTTTTATCCAAATTTTTGAGGAACCGATATCGAAAAAATACAAAATCACTAGAAGTTCTTTTGCTTCGAATAAATTCATTCTATCACGTTTCTGGAAACACAGCTCTCTGCTCGCATAATTAAATTATTATTAAATTGTTACAGTGATAAATGATTATAAGTTTTTTCATTGCAAGCAATCCAGATACCGTAACAACTGCTACATTGGTGACCCCGATGTGATATAACAAAATGCCCAAAGAAATCAACTGTCAGTTTGCAGCTGATATTCCAATATAAAAATATTATGATCCTATTATAGTGCTTGGCTATACATCTCTCGACTCCTAGTTCCCAGGCATTTCAATCAAATTAATTTTGTGTTCAAGAAAAAATTACGGTATTTTAAAAAGTTAGATCAATTTCACTGAAAGTAAGTTAAAATTAACCCTTATTGAAGCACCCCTGCCACGTCCGTAATACGGTTATATCGATTTTGAATTATTAATTATTTTTATTGAGATTTAAAAACCTCATCGTAAAATTTAATCATTGAAGAAAATAATATTAACATAACCAAAATGAAAGATGAAACCGGACTAAAGGGCAGAAACTAAAAATATTTCAGTTGAACTTGTCTCATTAGCTGAGTCGGTTGAGCGTTGCCCTGGATAGGCAGAGGACCTGGGTTCGAGTCCCAGATGCGACTGAAATATTTTTAGTTTTTGTCCTTTAGTCCGATTTCATCTTTCATTTAGGTTATGTTAATATTATTTTCTTCAATGATTAAATATTACAATGAGGTTTTTAAATCTCAATAAAAATAATTAATAATTAAAAATTGAATTCTTTAGACTTTTATAAAAAAGTCAATAGATGTCTCATATAAATAAAAAGTCGGATGTAAATCCGAGACACTGTTTAAGTTTGCAATTGAGTTCGGGTAGAACTTTGTAAACATCATAAAAATAGCTGCCAATAATATGAGATTAAAATGGAAGATAATATTCACAAATCTTGAATTTGAGATATGATATCGATGAAGATGACACAAATTGAACTTGTCTCATTAGCTAAGTCGGTTGAGCGTTGCCCCGGATAGGCAGAGGACCTGGGTTCGAGTCCCAAATGCGACTGAAATATTTTTAGTTTCCGTCCTTTAGTCCGGTTTAATCTTTCATTTAGGTTATGTTAATATTATTTTCTTCAATGATTAAACGCTTATATCGATTTATCTTATCAATGCTAATGATTTTCATCCACGTTTTCAAAATCATATGCGTGGAGCACGATGTCATGAATATTTTCTTTTACATACAAAAAATGTAAAAGAAAATATAAAAAGTTATCTGTACAAGTATTAACTTATGTAAGAAAGTTTTTTTTTCAGAAATACTTTGGGAAATTCGTTAGTAAATTAGTTTTTCTTTTTGAGAAAACACAGCAGAGAGTTATCATTGTGGTTTGAAGAGGAAATATCATTTAAGAAGTATATTTAGAAAGACAAACGATGGTAGTTCTAATCCTTAGGAACGCGATGAAAGCACGGTGGGATTACGTCGGTGCATTTTATTTTTTAAGCTGTTGTTGAATTTTCTTAAACCTGTAATAATCGCACGGAGCTTTAAAGAAGATTATATGTAGAAACATAAATTATCTCTTGCTGATACTAAGGTGAACTGAGAATATTTATAGAAGGGTTTGAAAATATCACGATTTTTATATAAATAGTAGTTGATGTGTACCCGGCCTTGCTCAGGTTTATATAAAGTTATAATGTTGTGAATTCTTGCCTGTCATTAAGGTACCATAATTGATTTGACAGCGAAAGTAACTATCTCTAAACAAAGAAACTATTTGAAATTTTTCTTTCCAAACGTTTATTCTTTCAAAATATATCTAAATCATAAAGTTCTTAAGTAGGTACCTACTCGTGTTTTCCATTTTGAAAATACTCTACCCAAAAAAACCTTCTTCCTTTGAGTATGCAATCTGTGGCTAACTAGAGTGTTATATCTATGGACTAACCTAAATAAAACATGGCGGATTCAATATTTTTCATACTAATTTTTAAACGTTATAGCAAGAGTTTTACATATTGGATTTCATTCAAACTACTCTCTAAATCTTCCCGGCCCTAATTAAAACAAACTATGCTATTAGAACATTGACGACAAACAAACTTACATTGATTTATATATATATATATATATATAGAAGATATATCAGATATAGTATCGATTTAGGAGGCGGGTGTGGGAGCCGCCATTCCAGTAACCATTAATTGGATAACCAACGCCTCTGCTATAGGCCAAACAGAGTGGTTCGCTACGTTCGATGATTTAGCAGGGGTGCCCGGGTTCATAAGGTGAGGTGTGTTTAGGTTTTAGCGGTGGATGCGTTTGCCCACTAGCTGCGTGGTGGGCCGAATCGGAAGACGCCGGTTGAAGGGGGCGCCGTCACTTCTCCAGCCGGACTTTCTAGACCCATCGATTTACACCCCAATGAGAGGGATGGATTAATACGTCCGTCACTCCTGGATACACCAACCCTCAGATTCCTACAACCCTCCCATATCTTTTTCGTTCTCAGTACTCAGTACTAAAATGTTATGTTTATTTTCTAAATCGATTTAGGAAGTTAGAAATACAGTTTTAATATCGATGAAAAAACATCTAAAGTTGGCGTTGCTTCATAAGTAGTAATTGCTCGCAAAGTGATACGAAGTTGTTTTCTTTCCTAATGACCAACACTTGTCATTAATGATCAGACATTTCCACCATACCCAGGGCAATGTACTTCAAAAATTTCTTCCAAACATACAATAACGCGGCTTGACGGTGCCCGGTGAATCCTAGTATAGTTAGACATGGAGAATCGCGGGAATATCCCGTAAAAACAAAGATACCCACAACATTATAAATGTCATTTATACATCTATATACCATATAGGCAATAAGTATCGCCATATATATCGTGATACGTATCCTTTGAACCCTAATTTGTACATAGTGTTTAGTCGATGATATAGATCAATTATGAAAGGATAATATATTAGTAACGTTTGGTTTGCATACAACTTGTACTTAATTCGATAGGCTCTCAACTATGAATCCGGAAGTCGCGGGTTTGATTTCCAGCGTCACAATTAAATTAAATTTAATTAATTTGTGCTGTTTGTGATGTATATAGAATATGTGCGGCACGTTCCAGAGTGAATGATACTAGAGTTGCCCTTGCGAAAGACCACTATTAAAACTGAAATGTTGCTTGAAATGGCTTCAGCCGTGTTTGGTGTTCAGATCTGAATAGCCAGGTACTTTTCCACCTTCCTCTGCTCATCTCCTTTCCCTTCCCAATACCTTAAACTTAATAACATACCCCAATTGGTGATGCCATAGTCATACTGGCTTCAGATGGCAGTAGCTGGAAATCTTGTGTGTTCACATAAAAAATAAAATTAGGAATGATAGTAAAAAATTGGGTTGAGACTGGGATTCTTCTGCCTTACTTCGTTGTCCTCCTTCCTTAGTAGGTCCAAACTCTCCTCTCACGACCTCTGGTGTTGCTACTCCCAACATTACCTGAGATGGCCACTGGACGTCTTCCTTCTGGATTCGCACACAGCATTTGAATAGCAATTCCATCTCCTGACATTCTTAATAGATGACCAAGCCGCTCAGTTACGACCTTTCTACAAAGAATTGTTCGATGTTTAGTTCATCTCGGATCGTCGAGCTTCTTATTCGATTCCATTTTGCAGCTCCTTCCACTCTTGAAAAAAATCTCATCTCGGCAGCTGGAATCCTGGAACGTATTCAGTAAGTTAATTATGCAAAATACATATACAGTACAACCTCGATATAACGGACTAATACGGGTGAGGGGATTTCCGTTAAAGCCGATAATCCGTTATATAAAAGTCGGTTTTCCGAATACGTTTTCTTATGAAGAGAATAAATGGCACAATATAAGGACAGTGAAGTTTCCATACGTGGTTTTAAAATATGATGTATTTTTACCCGCTGAGCTAGGTATGAAAATTGTAATTCACGGATAAAAATTCTGCGGAAATACGCTTTATTTATATGTAGTTATAAAGTTTCAAAAATTATAAAACACAATATGAATTCCGTTTTATTTAAAAAAAAAATTCTATTTGGATGATATATCCTATATAGATATGATATAGTGCACTTGAGGTGAACCTTCACAAAACTGCGCTATAGAAATTAACTCTTACTATTATATCCAGACACACCCGTTGTGAACGACGTTAATGTTTGATGTCGACACACTTGTTTTCGGTAATCCAGATTTTTTTTAATGAGTCAGCTGCTCAACTTTTTAAAATTATGAAAATCCGTGTAATATAGTTAAATTTCGTTATTCGAAGATAAGTAAAAAAAAATGTTAGCTCGTCGAGATGCGATCTTAAAGCAAATAACTTTATTTTTTGGCGAGTTGTTTCTTTTTCTTGTTATTTTCTCTTCCATTCTCATTCCCAGGGTCATCTTTATCCACTTCTAACCATTGTAATCCCATTGTTCGATCTCTTCTCATATCATTTTAATATGTCACACATCACCTACGGTCGATGCTTGTGGGTCAACTAAAATGATTAAACACCATTGGAGGTTTGACTCCTAACTAAGCGGATCCATTTTTGTCGCTTCGCATCTTATCTGAAAATAAACATCAATCTGCACTAAATATATACATCAATCTGCACTAAATACATACATCAATTTGCACTAAATGCATACATCAATCTGCATTAAATATATACATCAATCTGCACTAAATGCATACATCAATCTGCACTAAATATATACATCAATCTGCACTAAATATATACATCAATCTGCACTAAATATATACATCAATCTGCACTAAATGCATACATCAATCTGCACTAAATATATACATCAATCTGCACTAAATGCATACATCAATCTGCAGTAAATATATACATTAATCGGCACTAAATGAATACATCAATCTGCACTAAATATATACATCAATCTGCACTAAATATATACATCAATCTGCACTAAATGCATACATAAATCTGCACTAAATATATACATACATCAATCTGCACTAAATGCATACATCAATCTGCATTAAATATATACATCAATCTGCACTAAATATATACATCAATCCGTACTAAATATATACATCAATCCGTACTAAATATATACATCAATCTGCACTAAATATATACATAAATCTGCACTAAATATACACACCAATCTGCGCTAAATATATACATCACTTGGATTTAAACATATATAACATTAAAAGTGTGTTTTTAATAATTTTCACAATTAACCGTTATATTGAGGTTTTACTGTATATTTCTTTCTTACAGTAATTAAAAAAAATTTTTACTTAATAAAGATTTGTTTAATCTGCAAGCTACATCATTGCATCACATTGAAATTTTTGTAGAAATTTAAAAATATTGTTCTGCATTTTAAAATTTTATTTGAAAATATAACCAATGATCACAAATTTATGGTTAATTTTTTAACTGCCTCCATTAAAACAGACACAGCCTCTCACACCCCACCACCGTGCGCGGTTGAATAAGCAATATGTTGAACGCACTTGTTAAGTGAAGCGAGATATGCCGGGAAATTCAAATTGGATTGTTAGGCTTTTAATTTATGAAAATTCACCGGAAAAAAAAACTTGTTTTTTCATGTTTTATGTTACATTATTGACAACGAATCCGGAGTTCACGGGTTTAAATCTCGGCGTGCGCCAGTAAATTTTGTTTAATTAATTTGTGTTATATCACAATTTATTCATTTAAAATAATGTAAAATGGCTTTGGCCGTATTTGGTAACAAGATCTGAATTACCAGGTACTTATCCACCTTCCTCTTTTCCATCTACTTTCCCTCCCCACTATCTTTAGGCTTACAATATACCCCAATTGGGTATGCTATAGTTTCAATGGCTTCAGGTGGTTGAGAGCAGTTGGGACTCCTTCGGAGTATTTACATAAAAAAATGATATATTGCATTGTAGCTGCAATATTGGGGTTAATATACATATCATTCGATTAGAATCCCCTTTTCAATAGGTGTACTGTACGCCGTACAGTCCGCCTTTGCATTCTGTCATCATCGCTTTTCGGTTTTATTGAATTCAATTCCTAGCGTGTACTGCGTAATGTAACCAACAAACATTTACATAAGGAAATGGATCGATTCCATGCGAGCACCTTCAATTACCAATGTAGTGAATGTAGCAGCTCCGCGTCATGCATTTGACGTCCTTTCACGGGCGTCATAACAAGGCTTCCACATTATATCGAGTTACAATATGCTGGGCTGAACCCACGACGTGCTGAAAGTATGGCAGCGTGAAATGGAGGCACGTGCATTTTATAGCCATGGAAAATCGATGGCCATGCGTTTTATGTGATAATATTGAACAATCTAATTTCCTTGTGCGAGTGAACGTACCTATGTACAAGTAGACCATTTCAAAATTCGAATTGAACTGTAAAGTGCGCCAAAATTTAATCAAATTGAACTAAAAGTTTTTATTACCTTGGCAAGCTACTCTCTTTGTTATTTGTCTTCAGAAATCCGCCTAGAAGTATTATTTCGATCATTAATTTTTATTTAATTACTAACTGATGTGTACCCGGCCTTGCTCGGGTTTTTTTTTTGGAATACATTTATGAAGTTTTGGATTCTTGCTTCTCGTTTGGGTGCCATAATTAATTCAACAATTGAATGGAAAATTTAATTTTCTTTCATAACATTTATTTTTTTCAAAATATATCTAAATAATAAAATTCTTATGTAGGTACCTACTTGTATTTTCCATTTTGAAAATACTCTACCGAAACAAACCTTCTTCTTTTGAAAATGTAATCGGTGGCTAACTAGAGTGGTATATCTATGGGCTAACTACAATAAAACATGGCTGAGAATTTCGAGCGAGAAAGCTCGTGTCCAACTCAGAAAATATTTGTAAATTGTATTATGACTGGTACGTATTTTCCTTTGAGCCATCTTGATGGTGCCATTTAAAACCTTAAAAAAAAATTATTTAAAAATTTTTGTTTACTGTATTTTCAAAACTGTACGACAATGAGTTAAAAATATTATTAAATTATACAAATAATCTTTTAATAAGCAATAAGCAATAGCTACCTATAATATATAGCCTGTTATATTGACGATTATTTTTATTCTATATTTGAAATGTACTCGTACGTCCATATGACTTACTATTGCAGAAAATTTAAAAAAATGGACCTAATGTATGCGTGGAGTAAAATTTATGAAAAATTTACCAGTTTTTATCTTAAAACGAATTTTTTGATTAAAAAGCCCTTGTAACTTTTTTCCACTTATTTATTTTCGACCGGACCGGTTTTACCCTATCAGGGGCATCGTCAGACTGGCATAATGAATACTAAATCTATGGTATGTATAACCAAAGATGACGTGCATGATGATGATGAAGTGCAGTTAATATAAAAAACAAAAGAAAAACTTATGTGTATGCATAGCTTTTGGTGTAGAGTTCGCCAATCCAAGAATACCATCATTACTGCCATGGCTGCCTGGATGGAGTCCGCCCTGGTGGTCCTCTGGAGACGGGAGACCGCCAGATATCCACCATTTATTATTTTCAATTTTTAATTATTAATTATTTTTATTGAGATTTAAAAACCTCATTGTAATATTTAATCATTGAAGAAAATAATATTAACATATCTTTAGTTTCGGATTTGTTAATATTATTTTCTTCAATGTTCATTATTTTTTATTAATCAATATTTTTCATATTACCTTATTTTTAAAATTTTTATATCGTAATTTATTTTTATGTGTTATTATTATAACACATGGAGCATATTGCATTGCACTACCCCTACATGCTTTCTGGAAAAATGCATTTATGTTTTTATTGTTATGGCCTTACATTAACATTATTCTCATAAAAATAATTTATTCTATAAATATGTGATGATCCATTAGTAAATCCCTAAAACATAATTTACCAGCGTGTTTGTTTTTCTATAATTTAATTCTACATTTCGACAATGCAATCAACTAGAAATTTTATGTTTTTATTACGTATTGTAAAAGTTTTACAAATCGTAAATTTACTTCTCTTTAATCACCAATATCTATGATAGTTATTCAAATACTTCAAGTTTCAAAATGACATAAAAATATATGGAAAAGGCTTATAAAAATTTTCAGATTTCGAGCGACCATTTTGGGCGGAAAATAATGAAAACAATTTATATCACAAAATCTTATAATAGAACAAAAAAATACCCAGGAAGATAATCCACTTTCTAGCAAGCATCATCAGTATCACCGCTTTTTTTGGTGAAACCCTATCATATTGCTTTGAATTAACTTAGATTAAGATTACTGTTACAGAAGAGGAAGATAATCTCAGCATACTCTGGTAAAAAAAAAACACAATTCAGCATTGAAAAGCTGTTTGAAATAGCTGATCTGAATAACCAGGTACTTTACAACCTTCCTCATTATCATCTATCTATCTAACCAGTCCTGCGGCGCTTTGGCCTTATTACTACTACCATCTCACGGTTTGATTTACTTGACTGAATTTATGTTACATTTTTTGTGCTCTTTGGGAAAAGATCTGAACTGGATTAAAAACCATATAACAGTTGGTTCTAAACAATTTACTAAAGTTACTTTTCATACTTACTAAATGAAAAATATTTAATATGTTAACTGTTTGCTTCATCCTCTTCGGGCTGCATCCCTGAGTTTCTTCGTCGGCTCATAAAGCTGAATGATTCGTAACTCAATCTTCTCAATCTTCTCAATATTACTCAATAATATTATCCTTTTTTTACAACTCAATTTTAAACGCATTTTTTCCCTCATAGCACCAACCAGTACCTATCAAACACATACACATAATTTTTTACTCTATGATACTTGTTTTTCTCATCTCTTCATAAGTAGTTAACTATTATACTATACTCAAATTATCTGATATACGTAAACGATTACTCTACACTTTGTTTATCTCTTCGAACTTAACTATAATTCTATATTAATTTTTATACTATACTCATTCTGGTATACACAAATGTTTTTTTATACTATTCTTCATATTTCTTTATACTTAATTATCATACTTTTTTATATTACCATACTATGTCAATAATAGCTTTTTTCCCTTCTATTTTTTTATAATGGCATTTAATATGAACTAAACTTGTCAATTTGACAGTCCTAAAACGGGATTTGTTCCTAGATTGGCAGTCAAAGCTTTCTTACATTTTGTTGTTAAATAATGTGTTTCAAATAAATAAAAATTATTATTATTATTATTATTTTTTTTAATTATTAATTATTTTTATTGAGATTTAAGAACCTTATCAATATTAATCATTGAAGAAGACATTATTAACATAACCTAAATGAAAGATGAAACCGATAAAAGGACAGAAACTAAATGGCTTCAGTCGCATCTGGGACTGAACCCAAACAAATCGAAACTGGTCTCATTAGCTAAGTTTGTTGAGCGTTGCCCCGGATAGGCAGAGGACCTGGGTTCGAGTCCCAGATGCGACTGAAATATTTTTAGTTTCTGTCCTTTTATCCGGTTTCATCTTTCATTTAGGTTATGTTAATATTATCTTCTTCAATGATTAAAAATTATTATCATTATTATTATTATTTACTTCCCCACTTTTAGCCTCACAACCTGCCCCAATTGATGATGTAAAAGTCCCACTGGCTCTGGGCTGTTGGGCGCATTTGGGACTACTCTTGTGCCCTACTTAAAAAAAGTGACATGGACAAAAATAGTCGTACTACATAGTATCACAAAATTACGACAGAAAAGGTTGCCTCGTGCTTATTAATCGAATGATGAGTTGTTTTGATAAGTGGAATCCATTCTTAAAAGTGTTCTTTAAAGACCTCTGTTGTATTTCATCTTTTCGTAATTTTAGTAGTCAAACAGTCAGTTGTAACTACACATTTTCAATTTGAAGTTTATGTGAATAAAAATCTATTGGATTTGCGAAAGTGAAATATTTTCATTTGAACGCGGGGGTAAATATTTCCATATAAGGGAGAAGTTGTCACACAATTCATATTCAAATATACTTTCATGACGGAAATTTTTATTATAATATATGTTTATAAAATTTATTTCCCCGAAATACGTTATATTCGACAATCTCAATTCAATTCCACATTTCCGCAGTCTCCTAGACAATATGAGTGAAGCAAAAAGGCGATATTCCACGAATTCGCAGAATTTAAGACTGAAAATTCACACTCAATCAGCTTTTAGCTCTTCTGGCAAATTTCATCAGAAATTTTTCTGATTGTTTTTGTCAGTTTTGTCGGTTTAAAAAAGTAAATAAAACATGCACGAAGAAAACTAGAAAGTGGTTTAAATATTTATATTTTAATATAGATATTCCATTTTTCTTATTATTTTCTAGAAAAACATCACAGAAATGTTACATAAAAAAATCAGATTATAACATGTAATATAGTGTTCGTAAAATAACAAATTTTTAGCATTTTCGTGAAAAAAGGAATAAGTGAAAATTAAAACAAACAAAAAATTTAAAAAAAGATGTTCATATTTAAAAAATATTATCACTAAATATAGAATCTTCGATAGATATTCAGGCCGTTAGAATAATTAATTGTTTCTTTAGATAAATTTCACATTTAATTATTTTTTAACATATGTATTTGGTTTCATATTTCAACCCTTCTACTACATGACGATTTTATCACTAAAGATAAGTAATGAATATGCATAAATAACTTCTATATACAATAGCTTTAAAAACTCGTATTAGCAACAAAAGCTGTTTAAAATTGATAGCCATAGCCTAAGTTATCCACTAGAAGTACGCGAAGCTTTATAATTGAGTAGGTTTTTACATAAGTGTAAATGTTTTTCAGAAATGAATACATGCTTAGAAATAATTACTTAAAACTATTAGAGATTATAAATGCGTAACAATTAAGTTAAACTGCGTAATTACAAGCGTTAGTTGGATATATCAATAATATATTTTGTTAATAAACTGCTAATAATATTCTTAATAAAATTTGCATGTAATGTTGTGCCAAAAAAACACGCAGAATAAAGCTGTTTGTATGCACGGAAATATTTTAAAATTTAAACCGAAATTAATTTGAGAGTTCATAATACGGCACACATTAAGACAATTATCAACTGGCATTGCATGAAAAGTTTTTATTCAACATTATATTCGAAAAAGTAAGTATGAAGCCATCGAATAAATTTTTATTTAATAATCAAATCAACTTCAGTTTAAATTTGGGCTCATTTTCATATTTCCGTTCGTACTATACAGTTTTCATCATAAAAATTAAACAAGTTTTAAAAAGGTCGTCATTCTTTTAAGTACCCCAAAACACCACGAAGAAAACGTGTTAAAAATATAACAAAACTCACTAAATGTCATCATTTTGAGGTCAACACTTACAGAAGTCATATCGATTTACAATAATTTTATATATATATCTATTTACACAAGCATTGATCATACTTAATATGTAGGGACCTACTATAATATTTTTAATAATCTACTTTGCTTACAGACAAATATTTTTTTCGTATAATTATTTAACATCCAAGAAAAAACGATTATAACTTTAAACATATTTAATATAAGTAATATAGTTTTCATCAATTTTACGTTAAACATTTTAAATTGACAATTCATAATTTTTACCAGGTTAATTAGGTACCATAAATGTATAAGAACTGATTTCATACATTTTAATTTCTTTTCAATATAATTGTGGTTATAAGTATTATTTTATATTTTGTTCAAAAGGTATATTACCATATATTTAAAACAGACTTTCAAAATCTTTCTTTGAACATTAACAGATAATTTTGTAAATATTTAGGTACCTATCCTTCGCTACTTTAATGACAAAATAAAAAAGAAAAAAAAAACAAAATTTAAAATAAAATAACTCTATACAGCCTTTTATTACAACATTAAAGGGGATTTTAATAATAAAAAAATTATATTGGATGGAGTTTAAAATAATGCATTATATTGACGGTATAAAACAAGTTTCTTCCGGAGTTTAAATTTTGGAAAAAAACTGCTGCCGATTTTCAGTGGGTTGTGACAGCTCCTGAAACAAATATAAACATACGTTAATTTCAAAATAATAAATCATAATACTTAGGTTGTTAAATACATCTCAAATCTATAAAAAATGCCATTATTTTGGTATTAGATAATCAATATTTATCTTTTTCTGAATTGGCAACTCTAATATTTTTATTTTCGTATTTTTTTACGTTTCAATCTTTTCGAATTTCGTTAAAAAGTTCGGTTCTTCTTTTTTTTTCTCCAGAATTAGCGCAATTTTTTTGAAATTTTATTTTGGTAAGCGGTTTGTACGAAAGGTCCCGCGGGTCCAAGGAAATGAGCTCACGGGCCGCGGTGTTCTATAAAAATACATTATACAGGGGTGATGGTACCGTGATTGTCTCGCTATCAAATCCACTCTTGAGAGCAGGCACAGTTTGCAATATAAGGTTAGTGTGGCACCAATAAGTCTGCTGGACGGGTACATTTCCCAAATCCGCCAACTCAACGCTTTCCACAACGGATCGTTAAACTCTACAAAGTTAATTTAAAAATAATTTTTCATTATTGAAGAAGATAATATTAACACATCCCAAATGAACCACGAAACCGAAAAAAACAACAGAAAATAAAAAGATTTCAGTTGCATCTGGGACTCGAACCCAGGACCTCTACCTATCCGGGGTAACCGTTTAACCAACTTAGCTAATGAGACCAGTTCAATATACTCCATCTACACCGATATCATACTTCAAGTTCAAGACTTGTCAATATTATCCTCCATTTTTAAATCCCATATTATTGGCTGCTATCCTTATGATGATGGTTAAGCGGTTACCCCGGATAGGTAGAGGTCCTGGGTGATGCGACTGAAAGATTTTTATTTTCTGTTCTTTTTCCGGTTTCGTGGTTCATTTGGGATGTGTTAATATTATCTTCTTCAATGATTCAATGTTAAAATGAGGTTTACAAACTTCGATAAGTTATAAAAAATAAATTGAATATTAAAAATAATTAGTGTTTCACAGGGATTGCATATTTTTTTATGTAATATCAGCCAAAAAATGATTTCTTGCTACGAAAAAAAAAACAATTAGTCGCTTGACACATAAATTTGGATGTGTACAGTCGGACACATGCGTAGAAGGCATATCTAGCGAGTGGATGGCGCCCTCGTTTTGGGAAAACTGTAAACAAAATCATACGATATCGGCTTTTGAGCAATCGGGCAATCAGGGCCACTCCTGGTGACCTCACCCCGTGCAAACAAACATACCGTACATTAATTCACGTTTGGAATATGTGTACATTTGTATGACATGATGTGGCGAACAAACCCGAAACCGGAGCACTTTTTTTTCTTAACCCTAGAAGATAACCTCAGTCGTTTTGACTAACTCTGCGTATATTTTATGATGCATCTCTCTAAAGAATGCATCGATCACGCTAGTTATCAGCGTCATCTCAGTACTGACGAGGGCTTGCAGAGAATGATCGCGTTATAGGTCATTTTATTTATAGGGTGTTAAGAGACGTACCTGACTTACTTTACCAGTCATAGTTAGGGTCGGGGTGGGAGTTTGGGCGGTTATTCGTCTGAGTGAACAGTGACGACGGCAAGTGAAATTTTTTTGTTTGTTTGCATTTGAAAAAAAATCTACGGAAAATGTCAATGGAGACCAAAATTTACTGGTAAGTCAGGTACATTTCTTAACATCCTGTATATGACACCCTTGTTAGTCTAGTCTGCGAAGAACATAAAGTATAATATTTGTTAATTGTACCAATGATAAGAAATAAAAATAAATGTTTTCTAAGAGAATAAATGATTTAAGTCAGTCATAGAGAACCCGATAAAAAAACTTTTCTTTTCGTAAATTTTCTTGATATGTATGTCACCACTAAATTTGATTAAAACATTTTTGCCCTAATATCAACATTAAAAAAAAAACTATAAAGTACAAACACGTTTTTTTTTTTTTTTCATTTTTATGTAAAGTTATTAAATAATATAATATACACGTTAACCTTAAACAACAAACGCATTTTGTGAGGGTCGATAGCAGAATAAGTCATAGTGACTAATCATTAGTCTTTACGACTAGAATAAAATATGAATAGTGTTCTTGGTTGAATAAGAAAGACATAGATACATTTCCGGATTCCGAATGCCCCGACAATATTTGAAAAACTCCTACTGCCGTCATTATAAGCAGAAGATGTTGCTTGTGTAATGATAGAGGACTTAGCTAGCAGAAGAATTGAACCCACGACATCTGAGTGGGAATCAGACACATTTGTCCACTCAGCGACTAACCAGTTTTGCTTGAAGTACTTTTTTTTTAATGCCTGAAAGCAAATACGAGTATATTATACGGCACATGTATTTACGGACCTAATTATAATATTTCTCAATTTTTAAATAATGATACGTTATCAATGTATTGTGTACTATGTATGTGCGAGTTCCATATGCGAGAAAGAGTCAAATTAATATGAGTTCTTCGCGCTAGAGAGTAATGCATATTTCATATTGAGCAGTTGTTTTCTGTCGTGTTTTAGAATTTCACTTTTTGTATAAAAAATAATTTCTAATATATTTTGCATGCCAATGCACACTATATATGGGACAAGTAATAATATATCGACGTTTGGGATATAATTCTGATCAGTGGCGGTTCGAGCATTTTTCACGAAGATGGATTTAAAAATCTCTTCATATCTTCTTCTATTTGTCTACAAGAGACCCAATCGGTTTATGTAACGCCACGGAAAAGTTCAATCAACTGTTTTTGCTATTTTTTCTTTTCCTGTAAAATCAAATTGCGATTATCCCTTTTGGTTCCATGACAAAATAGAATTGTGACAAAGCAGAACAGTGACAGTACATAGAAGAAAAGTGAAGAAAAAGAATAAACCAACAAACCAAACCTATTCTTTTATCATGTTCTGTTTTGACACTGTTCTGTTTTATCCGGTTGCCATTCCTTTGGTACCCTCATAACGACACCACGAATGGCCTCTAAACAAAAACATTCGTCTGAAATATCTACAAAGCGTTATGAGGGTACCAAAGGAATGGCAACCACATAAAACAGAATACGAGTAAAAAATATATATATTTTTAAATATAAATCAAATTTACTAATGTTATTATTAAGTTCTGCAAGTATTTTTAGTTTTTATTATTGTGACAGCTGTTTCAGCGTTTAAAGCCATTTTCAAACTGTTGTTAATCCACATTGTGATGACTTATTTATATGATTTAATTTACTCCCATTCCTTTTAAATTTGGATGGGTAATGATTTATTATCGGTAAAACCGATTTAGTTAGAAAACTATTAAAGTTCTGAATCCTGTGAGGTTTTCACATTTATAATGTGTTTACTCGTATTTAACTGACAATCTTGTCTTAATTGATTCATTTAAATGTGTTGTATTGTTTTGATAATGTGAACATACTGAGAAGCGGTGAGTGTATAATTTTACTTACTTTATTAATTAATGTATATTAGGATCATTCGTTCGTTTGTTAATTTATAATTGTGCAAGTAAATTTAATCTTAAGCCCTTTCTTTATATATGTAAGGGTTTAGGTTTGTTGTTGTCAAGCGGGACGTGATTATTTACTAAAAGATGTTCTGCGAATTTCGAAGAAGTGCTTTTATTTTTATAACATATTATATGTTCTTTGAATCTAGTTGAGAAAGCCCTTCCCGTCTGCCCTATATAGGTAGCGTTGCAATCGGTGTGGTCACATTTAATTAGTTTGAAAATGGCATTAAACGCCGAAACAGCTGTCACAATAATAAAAACCAAAATACTTGCAGAACTTAATAATAACATTATTAAATTTGATTAACATTAAAAATTTAAAGATATTAAATAGAGTTCTACAAATTAAACATAAAAACAATTAATAATATAAAAGAAAATTTACAAAAAATATGTAACTTTCTGATATTAAAAATAAGCTTAAATAAACGATCAATAATGATATAATACAGTTGTTTTGGGACTAGCCTACCTATCCAGCGATTAGATACACCTCCTTGTTTACATAACATAATTTATCTATTTAGTTTGTTTATTTGTCTGAGAGCAATTCTGTGTGCGAGAGGAAAAGAGAGATGAGTCACAATTAGCTCTAACGATATGAGTAGGGTAGGGTGGGGCTAGTTTAACATGATTTTGTAAATTTAACCTTAGACTTGAAACTCTTTAAGATATTTGTGTTGTTTCAGCTTATTAAGATTTGTTTAATTATCTGGTTTTGAAAAGATAGTGATGAATAAAAAAAAAATTGCATTGAGGAGGGCCTGAGGAAAAGATTTTCCTTCAGGGCTTATGTAATCTATGAGGATGCAATGTGGAGGGCCTTTTTAAGGAAAGAAAGTTCTGGGAAGGAAAAAGGTTTCAAAGGTGGGTGGGAATCTGGAGGGTCAGTGCATCCAGGAGTGACGGACGTATGAATCCATCCCTCTCACTCCGGTGAAAAGCGATACTGGGTTGAGAGAGTACGAATGGAGAGCTCAAAAAGTCTGCCTCAACCGGCCCTTCCCGATCCGGCCCGCCACGCAGTTGTTGGACAGACGCATCGGCCGTCGAGACCTGGACAAAACTCACCCCATGAACATATGAACCCCTACTAAGTTACCAAACGTAGCGAACAATTTGAGGTGGTCTATAGAAGAGGCGTTGGTTATCCAATGAATGGTTCCCGGGATGGCGGTACGCGCCCCCATAATTTAATTTCCATAGAAAAGGAGAAATGGTTCAACTTGGCATATATACGGGGCTAGTTGAACCACTCCAAGGGGCTTATTAAACCATGTTCTGTTAAATATTTATTATCATTCAAACTGATGAATGATTTATTAAACAACATTTGTGGCAGTAATGTTAATAACTTATAAGAAAAGCTTTTACTTTGAACTTTTAGAGAAGCAAGGGTATTTTTTCAAAAATGTGGTTATCTGATTTACTAGCCATTTATTAAATATCTACATTAAATATTTTAAATTTTTATACGATGGTGCAATCATATGCTAAGACAGAGTAAAACCAAGTTGTTCAATTGGATTCACCCATATTTTCTTACATATCTCATCGGATACCTCATCCACTGTTAAATGAATGTAATACAACTAAACTATTAATATGATGATGTTAAATAATCACCGATTCAAAGTAAACTTGACTTGGTTTGGTTCCTTTATTCCTTGGAATGTATTTCGAAAAGGAGGCAATCGACCGTCTTTTTTTTTTCGAAGTAAAAATCACACAAAATCCACGTTGTGAATGCCGAGTGCTGAAAAAAATGCTTTGTGGTATGGTCCCACTCTTCCTAGTTTTCTAAATCACGGCTAAAACTATTCGTTAGTCTTTCGGTTTCGAAGATATGTGCGTGGCTCAACAAGCTCCGTGGTTCAACTAGCCTCGCACAACCCAACAACCACTCATATTTCCCGGTGTGTTTTTTCCTTCCCATTACCGAGTTTGACAACTACCATCCAGTTTCAAGATAATACCCCAGCGTTACCGTTTAAACAATCGAGTTATTAACATATTTCTCCCTGGAAAGCAATATAATAAATAAATACATAAATCAGTATTTTAGTAGCGTATCTTAATAGCTAATTATTTTTATTTATGATATTTTGAAGGTACCAATCGATGGCTTACTGGTTCCACAAAACATGTCCATTAGCCTAGGTGGAAGTCCGGCCCTGCTTGTAGGATGGCGGTACTACAAATTCAAGGAGTTCTGAATAACCGAAGTTAGAACTCGGTATTTGAATTTAAAAGATTACTTTTTTCCGTTTACCTTCTAAAGTGTGTTTCTTTAAAATATTCATTACAGAGAGTAATTTATGTATTCTAGAGGGAAATAAAACGTAAAAGTTTCCATTGAATTCAAATAATATCTTAATGATAATATTTTAAAACGAAAACCACACTGCGAAGATATATTCAATTTGGCTTCTAACAGAGGCACTTCAATATAATGAAAAAAAAACTAATTATGGATTAAATAATTATCTTATTGCTTTTCGTTCAAATTTTTTGGAAAATTAATGATCTATTTTTCACTATAAAATTACATCATGAGGTCATTGCTAACCTTCCCGTTACCAAGTTCGAAAACTTTCTTCCGGTTCCAAGATGACACGCCAGCGTTACCATAATATTTGAATTATTAACGCCTTTCCTCATGAAAAAGTTTTGATTTGAATCAACGAAATACAGAAATATACTATTTACAGGCACACTTTAGTTAAATATTTGACCTTCTTTCTAATATCACTAATCTGACACAATTCTCTCAAATTTGTATGAATTTTGTTGATAGTTACATTATTTTTTTATTATTTTGTGACCTATTTGCTTGTGTTTTTAAATTAAGGCTGGTATTGTGTAAGCTAAAGATATCAAACATCAAAGAAGCTAGGAAACATCGATTGCCATTGCGGTGATCCTTTATCCATCCCGAGGCGTATATTACGCGACAAGCGATCACACTTGTTGAGGTCCAATGTATGTTCGATATAAAAACCTGCTTAACCCTCCCTTCCGTGTGATGGGTATCATCTACATGTTCCTTCTAATATCCATCAATATCTCTATAAAAATAATAATTACAAGGTTAAATTTTAGGTATTCCTCC
This sequence comes from Halesus radiatus, assembly GCA_022606495.2. Lineage (NCBI taxonomy): Eukaryota > Metazoa > Arthropoda > Insecta > Trichoptera > Limnephilidae > Halesus > Halesus radiatus. The sequence goes on from JAHDVE020006826.1 coordinate 136,701, forward strand.
ATAATATATTTACGCTTTGATTAAAAAAATTATATTAATAATATTCAAAATTTATCGGGTACATCGAAGGTATTTTGTGAACATCAGAAACAAATTCGTGTATGACAGCGCTGTGAGTGCCTCGACATTGGGTCTCGACGATATGTGAAAAGTATGCGGGAAGCGCGACACTATATTGGCATCGCACTCTTGCATACTGTAGAAGCGCGAGGAGCTCGATGTTCTCAGTCGTGTTTTTTTCCTTAGAGGCGTAAAGGCGTGTTAGCGGCAGTAGCTCTCGGGCTTGCAATCAGAGTGGCACGTTACGTGAGCGTTCCCAGATGGTTTTTTAATGTTTTCAGCAAATAAATCTCAATTGTTATAATTTTTGATTTCAATTATAATTAGTAAAGCGGATTAGCTATGAATTTTCTTCTTTTTCCGATTTAAAATTGCTAATTTTTGATCGTGTAGTGACTATCTAACACCGAAACGCGCGTTTTTATTTTAGCACCGTAAGGGAAAGGTTAATATCAAAAGAAAGATACGCGCCCAAGTAAAACTATAGTCAAACCGTACTTTATTAATCTAAATTGGAAGAAAGTGGTTCGCTCGATCTGATTTGAAGTACTTTTCGGACTTTTTTTTACAGTAAAGATCTCTTGAACAGTATTTGAGACATCTGAAGTTACGTTGAAAGTTGTTTTTTTTTTGTTGTAAATATAATTAAAGAAGAGTGACCAAATGAGATTATAAGAACCAATGATTAGATGAACAAAATAGAAAAGGAAGAACTCGGAGGATTGGTTTCAAATAATGAAGAGTATTCAGGGATCGTTCAAATACAAAAAAAAAAATGGGCAGAACGTCGATTTGATCGTCAATCAAAAATATGTGACGATGTTTGCATCACCGCAACCAAAGAACCATTTTACAAATCGACCAGTTTTAATGTTATTAGAAGTAAAATGATTCTGATAATAGTATTAATAAAGACTTTTAAGAAAGATTAAAAGTTTATCTAACTAATTAAATAAATGAAAACAAGTAAATGTTAATTAAGTGTAGTTTAACTAGCTGAAATATCGATAAATGTTTTTTATATTAGCTATTAAACAACGCTAAATACTAAAAATACAGAAAGCTTGGAATTTTTTTTTACAGTTTGTTTCCAAGAAGTTATTCCATGAAAATAATACTTAATCTCTGTATAAATTTACTTTTAGAAAGGTTAATCTAATCTGTTAATGATAAATCAATGAAAATTCGCCAATGGCACAATTTAAAATAACACATTTGGACGATACTATTTCGTCCCCTTAGAGGTAAAACTCACACAAGTTAATTAGTACACATTGAGTAAATTGATACCTGGGTACTTTTGAACGTTTCTGGACTTTCAATTTGATCATTCGGCTCTCAAGGAGTCAAATATTTTTAATGTTTGGCGAATAGTTTGATATCCATACTGTAATTTGTTTTTCGGAATTGTTGTAGTGTACTAATGTGCCATATACATAATGAATTTTACCTCTAATGGGACGATTTCGACAGTGACAACAGTGGTATTCTGTCTTTTATGACCTTTGATCTATAATTTCTTCAAAGGATTGGTATTCACTTTGTGGCTTCATTATTAATGAATGAATTAAAAAAATATACTTTACATTCACCACTTTATTAATATATACATATCAACGTGTTTCGAAAGCGATGCTTTCTTCATCAGGAATAATATAGTAATATATAGTCTAATGATAAAAATTAGAACACAATAATGAAATTAAAAAATAAATTATTTTTATTATTAATATTAATATAAAAAAAAATTCAAGAGATAACAATAAAAAAAAACTTTTATGTATTAGGAAAATACCAATAAAATTAGGTACCTTTAATTACAACTAGATCAAATGATTTTGCGAAATGAACATCAGCTTTATTTTGCAATTCCGTTTTCCCGATGTTATTAAAATTGTTTCTAGACTAACATAATTTATCTACGAGTTATGAAAACTTCCCATCCGTAAAGCATAAAAATAATGATGTGAAGTTTTGATTTATTTATTGGAATTTTTGTTGTTTGTATAAAATAAGTGGTGAACTGGTCGGATGATCTATTGTAAACAAATATCAAATGGTGATGGATTGCTATTTTATGTCAGAGTTGGCTACTTAAAGTTACCGCACGCCTGCTGAAGTCAGAACTGTAACAAATATTTTTCTCTGAGATCAAAAGACCTTGCTATGTGATATTTAAAGTAATGCCGTCTTTTTATTAAATTGTTTATTATGAATACGTTATGTTATTTGGTCTAAAGATAGCCAAAATTGGCCTCTTTGGATAATGAGGTACGATTTTTTCCGCTCAGAGCGTGAAAAATTTAAAAAAAGTCCAAATAAATGGCACATGAATTGGCGCTTTACATGGTCTGCAATGTGAGCAGAACGTACTTTTAGTGTTGTCCTTGTGATAGGGTCCTAGGAAGATTCACAAATTCATCGCGGAATAAATAAAATGAAATGTCCGAATCGTGTTAAAGACAGTTTGTATTACAATAATAGTAACAAGTTAATCTAACCCAACCTAACCTAACCCAAATTAACCTAACCTAACCTCACCTAATCTAATAAGATAAGATAAGATTTATTTCCTTTTAATATGTGGCTATTATTTGTACTAAATTATTTCAATAAAAAAACACACTCTCAAATATTGGCAAATAATTTTTCCCGTGGTGAATTATCGGCGGTGAATGTTCCGCAGTGAATGTTCAATGGTTAATTTAACGGATATCTTGCGATAGTCCCCTGTCATGTTTCGAAAGATTTCTTGAATTTTTCGTTTCTATTAACCAGATGTAAAATACGTGGTGCTAATCTTCACCTATATCTTCTCCTTTCCTCTCTTAATAGAGTCGCTTGTGCAATGATTAAGGATTTATCTAGCAGATGATTGACATTTCACGTGTCCCCTTTCACAGTATTTTTGTTAGATAATCTTTGAATGGGCACGAAAAATGAATAGATTACTGTAAAAAAATCCATGATTTATCGTCACGATGAAGGTAATAATAATAAATAATAAACAGAAAAATGCGTGTTCTACCAATGGAAGCGGATGAATGTCGTTCTATGTAGAATTAATAACAGACCATATATGAAAAATGTATTACTGACTTTATGTGGAGTATTGTGAAGAGACCTGAAATCGCATATTTTTGTCATTTTAACGCGAAAAACGCGAACTTTGAAATTTTTACGCAATATGCACATTATTCGGGAAAATTACTCGACTTAATTTTTTGTTTCATGTGACATTCGGTATTTTGTAATAAGAAAATATAATATTTCACTATCAATAGTTTTGACAAGCTTGAGTGGCAATTCAGTGGAACACAGCTAACTTCATGTCGAAAAAGTCATTCTTTATTCGATTTAAAAAAAAAAAAAATATATTTAGAATAAAAAACTAATCGAAAAATGTAGATATAGATTATATAGGAAATTACTATTTTAATACCATCATAAAAAACTACCATTTCTTTAGTATAATTATGGCAAGCCATATTTAAGTACTTTTTACGAATATGTAATTACCATTTCTGTTGAATTTATTAACCTGTACAAAAAATTACCATTTCTGTTGAATTTACTAACCTTTACAAAAATTACCATTTCTGTTGAATTTATTAACCTATACAAAAATATATAATTTCTGTTGAATTTATTAACCTATACAAAAAATTACCATTTCTGTTGAATTTATTAACCTATACAAAAATATATAATTTCTGTTGAATTTATTAACCTATACAAAAAATTACCATTTCTGTTGAATTTATTAACCTGTACAAAAAATTACCATTTCTGTTGAAAATTCCAAAAAAGAAACATAGAACCACTTTTGCTGAGCAGCACGACTTTATAATAACATAATATATAACACGAATTTCATAAAAAAGTACGCGATTCACCAAAAATTTCATCAAATGTTACAGGAATTTCACCAAAAATAACATGAATATCGCCAAAAATTTAGCCGATTTTCACCAAAATAACGTGGATTTCACCAAAAATAACATGAATTTCGCCAAAAATTTAGCCGTTTTTCACCAAAATAACGTGAATTTCGCCAAAAATACCGTGAAAGTTTCGGGTCCTTGGTGATGTGTTATGATGTACGTTATAGTATGCTCCTGGTAACCTCGCATTACAAATGTATTTTATTTATTTGGTTTTTTTATGGGGACAACCGCTGCTGAGGGAACAATTTCATGAATCCACTAAAATTACAGAAGAGGAAAAATCAGCCATAATTGCTGAACTATTCACCATATCTATACAGTTATTTGAATCTCTGAACATTAAATGACATCATTAATTATGTTTGCAAATTGTAATATACATATAAGAGTGGAAGATACGAAACGTTGGTTGAAACGGTTCAAGCCGTGTTTAGTGACCAGATCCGAACAGCCAGGTACCTCGTAAATCTTCCTCTTCACTTATATTCGCATAAAGTTTATATTCGACGGCCTCCATGGTCGAGGGGTAAAGCTCTCGACTAGAAATCCGGGTTCAAAACCCTGCATACGCAACAATTTTTATTTAATTAATTTTTGTTGATACATAATTAATTCGTCTATAATAATATATAGTATATTAAGATTAAGAAAAGGACGTTTAGATGGTTCGGGCATGTAGAGCGAATGAACGAAAAATAGAAGAAGAAGCCGGGGAAGACATGGCACGATCAAGTGAATCAAATACTTGAGTCGGGCCATGTCAGAAGTCCGGATAACAGAAGAGAATGTATGAGGCGTTGTAAGAATGTGAATAAAGCAAGAAGTGTATGCCAAGATCGAGTTGATTGGCGGTTCGTCCTCTCTGCCTACCCCTGCCGGGAAACGGCGTGATGATTAGTTATTTAGTTAGTATATTTACGATACGTTTCTGAGTGGAAGATACTCTCAGTATCGCCCTGGTGAAAGACTACCATTTCAAATTGAAACGTTGCTTGAAATGGGTTTAGCCGTGTTTGGTGACCAGATTTAAATAGTCAGGTACTTCCCAACTTTCTTTTTCCTCTTCACTAACTTTAGTTTCACAACACACCCCAATTGGGGATGCCATAGTTTCACTGGTTCCAGACAGTCGGAAGCACTTGGGACTCCTGTGCGGGATTCACATAATTAAAAATAAAAATAAAATGTACACGTATATTATTAATTCATATTTGAGGTATCGATACAAAACTTTAAAAAAGAACTATCTTAGAAGATTGTCATATTTTGACTTGCCACAGTGTAACCCAGATTCCGGTGACCATAAGTAAATTAGTTTTTTTTAAATGACTATGCAACTTATTTAAATAATCGTATGTAAATTTTTCCAGTTAGGACTCATAATTAAAAAAAAAAGAAAAATACTATCAGTTTCATAAAAATAAATACAAAATATTTGCAGAAGCGGAGGTCCAAAAAAAATTACTTCATTTTTAAATGTCTTTACATAAAAAGCGTAAATATTGAAGAAGAATTGACGGCAAAAGTAACAACTGAATAAAATGGATATTTAAAGTGTAGGTTGTTAGGTTCTTGATTTGGGTTTTCTTTAGAAAGAAAAAAGCCGAAGTAAGAATCCAGAATCTATTATTTTATTTCCGCATATCCAAATATTTTTTATTTATTTTTATTAATCGGAAAGCATTTTTCTTTTTTAAAAATTACAAGTTTTTCAACAGAGTCCCAACTGGAAAAAAAAACCAATCGTGTCACGGTGTGCACTTTTTCATGCGAATATCAATTATTTATTTATTTATTTTATCAAGTATTTTCGTCCAAAAAAAAGTAAATTCTACCCTTTGATATTCATTTATTCAATTTCCTTTTCCAATACACGGCGAGCATTCTTCAGAAAAAAACGAGCGACCAAACCCAGTAAACGTCTATTTAATAAAGTGGAGTATTTCACGGTCCGTATAATATATCTAATGGTGACATTTTTACGTCAAAACAATAAGTTCGCAACAATAACCAAGAAAACATTATAGAAACAGAGAAACACCAGACGTTTTATTTATCCGAAATATCAATTTTAGAACGCAGACCAATGAAATATGGTTATTATTTACCTACGTACCGTAGCAATTTTGGTGGGCTATGTGTTTCCAAGAGGTAGAACGTGCCAGATATGGTTTCAAAAGTTAGAATTAGTGCGGAGTCGGGGGTAAACAACAGCCCTGTTCGTGAAATAAACAGCCGACGTGTTCGTGAAATGACTTACAGAAACACACTAGTTTCACAATCCACTTACAGCAGTGATACGCAACCCGCGGCCCACGGGCGTTTTTGTGCGTCCCACTTGGCTAAATAAAATAATTAAAAATCAATTTGTTGGGTTGATCTGGGATCTATAAAATTTGTTGTAATTTGCGCACCCCATAAATCATATTTTTAAGGGGTTCCATTTTATAAGAGTCTCACAACCATATATTGTTTTTGAAAAATAGAAGTAACGGAAGTGAGTTTCGATATTTTTTTATTTAGTTTGCAAATCCTTTGGATTTCGCGGTGATATGATCAAAATATTTAACGGTTTTTGTTCTGTTTTATAAAAATACAAAGGGGTATTGCGACAAAGTGTCTGTCTTCAATATTTTGATTCAATCGCCAGAAATCACAATAACTTTTATACACGTTCTTAAAAACATTAAATAAATTAAAAATTGACGGTATTTATTTATTTGTCCTTGAAGATAGTAATTTTTTCAGCAGCGGTGCTTTTTTATAGTTCTATGATTGCGTCATTCTTTGGTTACCGATTTACTAAAGATGAAAAAGGTTACCCCTATGAAACATATATTTATAATAAATTTTGACATTGCATCCAAAGATTTTCCATTGAGTTATTATGAAATGCGATTTTTTTAGGTAAACGCACCTAGTTAATTTTTTTGATTATAATAAATAAATACTCGTACCTACTGGCAACGGATATTTGGGATGTTTGTAAGGCAAACATATTTAGAAAAGTCTATACTACCAACGCCACCATCTTCAAAGGTAACCACATTAAGCTGTAGGTACCTGCGGTCCGTGAATATATTGAATATGGATAAATTGGCCCTCCGGCTAAAAAGGTTGTCCATCACTGACTTATTGTAAACTTTTGAGTAAACACCGGTGGTAAAAATAACGTTCGTAGAGAAATATCAGAACTTTATAGACATTCTATGATTTTAACACCGTGATTTTGTAAACAAATATTTTTTCATGTGTACATTAAAATAATTATTACTACATAGTCAAATTTTTAAGTCTATACTTCATTAGTTTCATAAAATATTTACTCGTACAAGATAGATTTTTATAGGACTCTTCTATTATAAGATTTTGATTATTTATAGACATTATTCCCAACCATAGTGGGTAACTGTTGAGTCGAAATTTTGAAGCAACATTGTTCAAATGCACAAATACGTTCTTCCCAACGAAACTCATATTTATGATCAATTTAGGATATCGATTTTTGTGTATTAAGTTCCGCTCAACAGAGGACCAGTCATGAAAAAGTGTCAACAGGGTGAACAAATGTCAGTGATATGTCAAACGTCGTTATTGGTTCGCGATCTATTTGTCGCGATTCAAATATTTATTTCAGTTTCCGAAAGTCAAAACATGTTTTTTGTAAGTTTTAAATAACACCGAAGAGAATCTAGCTTATTATAATTATAAAAAGGAAGAATCACTTGCACTCGATTAGCATGATTTTGGTAATACAATAATAGTTGAAATATTACGGAAATCTTTTATTGTATTATAATTTCGATAGAAACGTTTATTACACAATCTGTTGTACGAACTAACGATTAAATTTTAAATAATATGCAGTGCACCTTAATATTTGTTGTTGCTCCCATATTTTTTCAGTTTATTGTTAATTGTTTTGTTGCTTTCCTCGCACGTAATAATTTTTACGTCCAAATAGCCCATTACGTAATATGATGGCATTTCCAAATAAAATGCTCTTCTGTTGGAAACAAATATGAAATTTTATGTTTTTGTTTTTTTTTTTTATTATACGTAAGATTACACTTTCATTTTCAGTAGAATATTTCTTATTTTAATATTCTCAACATTTGGTAATATAATTGTATAACTTTTTTAGGTTATTTAAAGGGTAATTAAATATGTCTACTGTTTAAGAAATTTTTAATTATCACCATTTCCCTTATCATACTATGCTGCTCTAGAATATCTGTTCTGGCATTTGGCATATTGAACAAGTCGTGGTGACGACTACGGCCGATGGTTTTGTATTAGCAAATTTTTAGTTGAATGTTTAAGTTAGGTATAAGGTTACATGCTTTCAATAGTAATGAGTAAGCACGCGACATAATAACAATGTTTTCATTTTGAATTTGTGTGCAGGTAAAGTTTCTTTTTGATATGTTACACTGTAAAACGCAATTGAAGATAGCGACACAAAACCACAGTATAAAAATGAAAAAAGAATTGATACTAAACTGTGCAACGTAATTCTGGTAACATCAAATAGACTTGCTTCTTCAATGTTTAAGAAAAATTATAGAATTTTTGCTTAAAAAATGGAACGATTCGGACTATACAAAAGATTTCCAGAGAATAATCCCCATTTCACACTCGGCCAGATCAATAAGTACGATTTTTTTGAATGAATAACTTCTTTCATATTTTGAAGATTTTCTATTGTCCGCTTTGTAGATTCGAAAATATTTTCGCTCGATGAATAACGGATTACCAAAAAAATAACATCGGCAAGAAATATATTACACAGGGCTTAAACTATTAAAGACCCGTGAGTTGGAAAACGTTGTAATTTTTTTATATCCATAAAGCAGAAATTCTGTATGCTGAAGCAGCAAAAACTCCAGCGACAAGTTTTCAGCAACATCGTGATGAGATTTTGAAGTATTCATTGAACAGAAATATAATGAGAAAAAACGCATACGGTTTGTTTGATGATTTAAAAAACGTTAAATGATAAAGGGTTTTGAAACAAACGTGAAAGCGACAACTTTGATTCAGCATTTTTTTATGAGCGAAATAAATAAGGAATTCCAGTCCATTTAAAAAAAAAAAACGTTTTGTTATCAATAATGACGTTCTAACTTAAATACCACCATTTTTTTTTCTAATGTTAGTTTTCATGGATACAAAAATGTTCAAAGTTTCAATTTATCAAAGACCGACCAAAACGTCAAAATCTATGGCCGGTCGGTTTTGAGCAGTTTTATGTCTTTATTGTCTTTCAGTAATATTTTATTTTTATTTTTTAAATATAAAAAGCTTATAAAGCTTAAAGTTTAAAAATCGCCCAAACAAAAAATAAAATCCACAAACGAAAATTTCCACATGAATCCTAAACAGAATACGCGGATGACGTCAGATGTTCCAAATACAATGGTACCAATATAACAGGGTGTATAAATTCTACGTATATTTAATAAAACTTGTATATTCTGAATCTCCAGTGAAAATATTTTTCACTGGAGTTTGTTATTATTATATATAAGAATCCAAATCACAGGCGAAGTTGTCGTCACCTTCTAAGGATAACCTGTTCAGTGTTCAGTATTCGTTACCTATTTCGTATATAATATTTTTGGTGTTCTTGTTTCGCACCCTCAAATGAGGTCTGTAGGGGACGCGACGAGCCCGTTCGGGGCCTTGTCATTACGGGAGATTTCCAGCGAGATTGTCTCCGTTTTTCGAAACCGTTCATTCGCAAATATTGGATCGTGCCCGACATCAAATTTCGGTTCCGTTTCGACCCATTCCGGATCTCACCCGCTCTCGAGTTCTGCCTTTACTCGAGAATTTGCTCTGCCCAATTTCTATTTCAATAAAAGATGTAAACATAGAGAATCGCAGGTAATTTCGATTCTGTAACGAAATTGTGATACTTGAAGAATTTTCATCAGAAAAGAAAATGCGCGTAATAAAATCAACGCGAACGTAAATACATTTTTTTATAATAACAGCGTTGGAAATATTGAAGGAGAGACCGACGTTAATATGCTAGATGAAAAATCTGAAACACACTGACGATATTCAGCTTCAAAGTAAAAATAAAATTTGACCGGTAAGTAGCTAATTAGAAAAATGCATCGGGTCCCCACCCAATTGAATTCCTCTGTTGGCTAAGTTCTCCATCATTACACAAGCAGCAGCGCAACGTCTACTAACATCATTATGTTAATAAGAGTTTTCAAATATTTTCAAGTTATTAAAATCCCGGTTAATTTTTTAAAATTGTACTTCATTTACGGCACAGCTCTAAATAAGTTTCCCCTTTTGTTAATGATCACGAAGAAAAGCAAAACAATCTAAACGAAGATTCAAACATCAACGGTCACCCCCAAAAAATGCACACTTTGCAGGTTGCTAACTCTACGAATCATTTATCTGTAAATTGTATACGGGTAAGTAGGAAAATGTATAAGGTTTCAAAACACAATAATCCTTAAACTGTAATCTTTTAAAATTTATATGAAATGGGTTTTAGAATTTCAGGAAAACCGTCCAAAATTGCTTTCACTGTTTTTCCTACTGCCTAACCTGTTTAAAAACTCTGTACACGCCACTGTTTGTAAGTTGTAGTATTACCATCACCGGTTAGTGGTTAAGTGGTTCAAAGCATTAGGTTTCCACTCAGGCGTCGCTGGCTCGCTCCTGTGCTAGATACACCCTCCATTATCGCACGAGGAACCTTATCCGCTTATGACGATGATGATATGAGGAATTAAAATATTATTAAGGTTATTCGAACCTAACTTTAATGTATTTTAAAATGTAAATACACATATTAGGTACAGTATAAAAAAAACACATGTACTTAGAAAAGGATAAAATATTTTATCAGTTTCTGAAAAACTAACAATTTAGATACAAAAAATTAAATTATTAGCCACATTTACATCTATTAATGATACCTAATTCCTAGAACTTAATATTAATTACTTATTCCCATTTATTATGTTTAACTATGTATTCTTATTGTCATTATTATATATGACTCTCACACTAAACTCAAGAACCATTTCTCTCCATTGGCGTCACTGGCGTACTGTGAAAATAATAAATTAAAAAAAATATATATTAAAAGAAGTGTTTTTAAAAAGAGTAAGTCAGTATTATGTAGCCATTGATCGATTAGTGACTGAGTTGACAGATGCGTCGGATTAACACATAGCATATGGGTTCAATACACGATAACCAAACCAAAGTGTTAGTCAAACTACTAAAAAGCAGTTTATCGGGATTTTTTGTCCTATTTTATAATTTTTTTAAAATAAAAATATAAAATAAATTCCGCTTTGTATGGTGGTGGTAGAAAATTTTCAAATATTGTGTTTTATTTCTTTCAGTTATTTAAAAAAAAAATTAAATTTCACACGAAACGTTTGTTTCATATGTGAATGTTTTAATATTTCCGCCCTTGAGGTGATTTTCCCACGAAAACGGCGCTATAGAAGTAATCCAATTATTATTATTTCCATGACAAATAGACAACACAGTTTAAAATATCGAGTACAAAATGGTAGAAAACAGAATGTTTTACAAACTAAATCAATACGAAGAAAATTATTTTATTTGTTTCGTCATTCATTCTGGTGAAAAACGTTCAAGAATTTTTTGTGTGTTTTCGTGCTTACAAAATATATTACATAAATTTTACAGCACGATCAATCTCACGGTGACAAGGAGATGACATTTCACAGCATTTGAGTGATATTTATTGAATGCAATAGACAAGACGCGTCAATATTCTTTACTCGTTCGGAAAATTCCGAACGATGGAGAATTTTCGTTTTGAATAAACAAAACGAAATTATGTATATCCAACCGTTGACAATAATTATGATTGATCTCGTACTTTATTATCGTAAAAAGCAGTTATTCTGCGGCATGACATAATCCTCGTCTACTTTAGACAAGCTTTTTTTTTTAAATTCACTAAATCGGTCTTGTTTCGTAAAATAAGAAAAATAAAGACTAGCATTTGGATACTAAGAAGGTTTTTTCTAATTTTCTTTTTTTGGAAATTATGTGGTTGGTTTAAACAAATTCAGTGGACAAAATGAGGAAGGCATTCGATCACCTTAGTTTAATATATTTTTCTTAATGCAGTTAATGTTTCTACAGCGTATATGAGGTGAAATCATTTCGACAATATCATTATTATTTTTTTAGATGGACAGACGTTCCTTGCTCCATCATAAAAAGCTGGAAATGTTGCTTGTACAATTATGGGTTACTTAGCTCCTTTCTTTGTTTATTCGCTCTGCATACATCCACACCATCAAAGCGTCCCTTTATTAATCTCACTCATTACGCTTACATCAGCTGTGCATTCTTTGCGAATTTCAACATTTTTCATGCGATCGTAAGTGGTTTTATCACACAATTGCCTCAGAGATCTCATTTCTACATAATTCAGTCTACTTTCATCCTTTCTCTGCCAGCTCCATGCCTCACGGCCATACATCAGGGTAGATATCAGCACTTTACAGTTGCAAGTTACGTAATATGTATTACTATAACATATGTACAGCTTACACAAAAAATAGCAATTTAAGTGACAATCTCCAATTAAAAATACAGATCACAAAATATTAAATTACATTACACAAATTTCGTCAGTTCTTTCTTAAATTTAAACACATTTCCCCCATCTTTTATATTGGCCGGTATTTCTTGGAAGATGTTCACCGCTCTGTGCAGTAATGAGATTTGTGATTTTGATTTCTTTCGAAAGGGAAGTCTTATTTTATTTCTTCTTCTTCTTGTAGAGTGGTTCTGCTCGTGTTGATGTTAATTAATTTGTCGCATAAATTCTGATCAAGGCGACACAATGGGAAGTAATGCAAAATCATGTTTAAAAAAATATATTTACGTGTGACACCTCACAAGAGCGCCCCTGTACGTACAGAGCACGTAAAGGGTAACTATATCACTACCTGGTTGAGCAAAGTTGTGAGGCGAGTTAGGGAGGGGGCTGGGGTGACTTCCGAATTCAATTGTTGGACGTACTTAAGATTTGTATCGGATTAGCAGTTGATCACTATTGAAGAATCTGCTAGCCCTATAGAAGACGTCCACAATGCGTTTTCGGTTTGAGAATTTGATGGCCTAGTAATATCATGGATGATTTAATTAAATACTACAAGTAGAACATACCTTGGCCTTTTGTTCAATCGTCCATTTTTGTGTGTATTTTTATAATTCTAGATCAGTATCAGACCAAAAAAAAACTTAAAGCGCGAAAAAAAGCGTTAAGCGGGAATTTCAACCTTGTCGCTACCTGCATAAGAATCGAGTGATTTCGTTGGAATTTTAGCAAGTAGATCGCCTTAATAAAGGATGGCATATAGGGTGGATGGACAGAGAAATTAGTTTTAGGAGAAATGTATTATGGTGCGCAAGTTTGGCATGGCGTGGCAAGTGACTAAAAAACTGGAGTCGGGTCATTTGCAGAGTTGATTTTGTTGAATATAAATGATGCGAAGTGTTAATGTGTCTCCCCCCCCCCCCCCACCCCCTCCCCACTGTAATCCCTTAACTTCACCATTTGCTCAATATTCTAGGAGAGGGTGTGGAGAAGGCGCTACCGTCTCTTTATACTAATGTCAAACAAAACTGTACAGGTCATATTAAAAATTCTCGGTGAAAATGTTGTTTGAATGTATAAAACGACCAAATTATCGGGAATAAATTAATACCCTGGTATAAACGTGTCCTAAGCCTTTCATTTGAATATGTAAACAACCCGGGAATCGAAAGCCATCAATGTTCGTTAAATAATATGTTTGAATCGCAAAGGCCAGAGACAAAGGGCGATCAATTTATTATAAAGCCCGGTAATTTGCTTTTCGTCACGGACAAAATGGACGACTCCAGGCGTTAGCGGTTTTACGACGCTTGTGCCGAATTATATTGCAATAGTAAGAAAACACTCGCTAAACCCTCTGGAAGTACGTGAGATGTCGAGCGATATTAATTTGTGGTTTTAGTATTTATTTCGTAAACAGCACGTTTTTTTTGCACGACTGTTACATGATTCGAAACTTATGGTAATATGTTTATTTCAGCGGAACAGAGCGGTGGGTGAAATTCTTTGTCTGCCTTAATAAACAAAATACGCATGAAAAATACAAAATGAAGGAAATAACACACAAAAATTAACATAAGTATGGAAATATAAAATACTAATTAAAATCAGCATTAACGAGTACGTAGGTAGGTATATGAATAGATATGAACATTTAGCACTTGTATTACGGTGGAGGGAAACTTTCCATCTATGATGCAAGGGCTAGCTATGCCACTGGGCTAGTGATGAATCATGACACATTTTGTTTAGAGCGGGAGTCATGGTACCAGCTCAATATTTTTGTACCACTCAATTAAATGACGGCTCATTTAAGAGCCGATACGTATTAAGAGCCAGCAGTGGGTTTCACGACTCCCAGTTCACAAGACTCCCAGTTCATGAGCATATACCACAGTTCATACGACTCCCAGCTCCTATGGCTCCCAGCACTCAGCGTATAGGTGTAGGTACATAATGTCCAGATGCCAGATTGTCAGGCGCCATTCACCTACCGTACAGTACCTACACATGGGTATATGCGGTAATTATTCTTACCTCTACACACAAATGTGTGAACGCTAGGCGACAAATGCTCTAAGATGCACCGTGGCGTATTTGACTTTGAGTAGGATGGCGGAGGGTTCGACTTTCGCCTCAGTGTGAAAACATGCTGGCAACTTCCGTGCACTATACCATCACTTCGCACAGTGAATTATGGTTGTAAAAAACATTTGGAAACCGCTCAGAACTCCCTAAAAACTTTTTTAATGACTATTGACCGAGAACAAGGACGTCCGATTGATTTTTCGCTTTTTGAACACGTTTCCCCAAAGAAAAACTTTTTTTTAATGAACCAATTATTCCGTCACCATAAACATTAACAAAAAATACTCATTTAAGGTTCCGTACCAAAAAAACTTCGACTGGAAAACACAATGAAATATCTAAATACTGTTTAGAAAAGGAAGCCTCGTTTTTAGGAATACGGAATTTGAAAAAAAAACAATTAATCCCGAGGGGCTGGTTTCTTTGGAACGTAAATCTATTATTCATGTTTTAAAGAATTTTTACAAAGTTTTTCGAAATTCAATTTTCCAAAGAGTGGATTGGACGTCAACCTTTCACAGGTTTTCAGATTGATTTTAAATTTTATTTTTATTATTGACATGTATAGAAATCACAGATTTCTTTTTTCGACACTAATGAGCTGTCGAGACGCCATTGGCAGATTTTCTAAATAATGGAGAATATTGTGATTATACCGGCAAAAAACATTAACCCTTAAATCGCTGGTTCGAAAAATCAACCATTAAAATTTTTGTACCAACTTTTAACTTCTTTATAAAATTCACTAATATTATTGCAACGTAAAATCGATTTAACGTTGTTTTGCTTTTCGTCCGAATTATTTACTTTAAAAATTACAGATATTTTTTTAATTTAACAAGACTTTGTGTGTTCTTTCTATTTATACTGCATTAAAAGCTTAAAATTTCCGATGTTTTTCGATTATTTCTATGCTATAATTTTTTTTGGGGGTAGGAGGAGTCAGTAGACGAAGAATAAGAAACAATAAGATGAGAAATATAGATTTAGAAAACACTTCAAATATTTATGAGAAAAAAATTTTCACTCTTGTTAGTAGCGGAATATTTTGTAGTAGGACCAATTCTACATTTTAAATGTGGACTGCTGATATTTTGTATAAATGATCGCATATAATTTTTTTTTTAAATACTTTTTTTTTAATAAAATCTTTACTACAAAAGCAAACCGATGTTGTGTCTATTTTTGTTAATTAATTTTATATTATTTCGAGGGTTTTCCCCACTGATTGAGTTTAGACAAAATAACAATTGAAGCGAAATTGATTAATAATATCTATTCACTTTGAAACTTTTAGCCAACTTTCCGAAAAGTTGGCCGACGAGTTAAATTTTCTATGTAATATTCTGTTCGGCACGAAAGTTTTGGACCATGTCAAATATTTACATATTGTGGCCAAAATTGTTAGCGAAAACACATGAACTTGCCTCAAAATTTCCCATATTACTTATTTATGGAAATGGCATCCTATAAAAGCACGAAATTCAATACGCTTTTGCTTATAACAAATTCATTACACAAAAAACTTTTGTTATGTATATAACATATTAATTATTCTAGAAAATGTTCATTTAAAGGTGTGGGTAACAAAGACGCCTATGAGTATAGAAGCTATATTACTCCTCTATTCAGGGTTGCTCCTTTTAATTTAATGGGTCTAAGAACAATTTAAAAAAAAAATTAAATTTAAATTTTTAAGTCGTCATCATCAGCCACAGCCTATCCAGTATCGGGTGACGATCCACCAAGTTAATTCGATTCATCACGATTTGCTCCGCAAGCTTTATATAGTTTTTTCTACTTCTGATACTACTACTGTTATTATTTAATTTTCATTATTTATTTATTATTATTTATTTATATTAATTTTTTTTTCATGTATTGTTATTTACTAATCACTATTTATTGATTATTATTTACATATTATTATTTACCTATTATTATTTACTCACTACTTCTTGTTAACAAAAATATGGTCACCATATGATTGTGGCTAATTGGAACACAGATACTTTATGAAAGTTATTTGGGTTACAATGAAATTATTATTGTTGTAATCTATAAATGAGCCCAACTTAAAGATTTACTGTAGATTTTATAGTTTGAATAAATTTGGTGATATTTATAAAAAAAATGTAAGTATCGTTTCACTAAAATTGTAAAGCCGCTCATCTCAACACAGGACTGTCCTAGTGAGATGAGTGGCTAATGTTTTTGTTTTTTAAATTTGGGAATAAAATAAATAAATATAAATTTAATAATATTTATCAAACCCTTTCGAACAATTTTTTGCCCATCAATCTAAGTTGTTAACACTGAGATAAGTCCAGATTTTCATTACATATTTTTTGACATTTTGATTAATTTAAAACACTTTACAAAAAACATAAAGTAATAAATTTCGACCCTTTTTTGAATATATAACAGGAGCTTTACATTACAAAAATTCTTCTAAATTTACAGTTAAAGTTACACAATATATATGCATGTACATTTTCATCTATATGTATATATATATATGTGTGTAGGTTGAGATTTTCACGGGTGTAAGATGTAGAATAATTTTCTCGGTTTACCCGCGTAATGTACCATAGTCCTTAGAAGGACTTTTTAACTCCTGACGTTTCGGACAAATCACATTGTCCATCTTCAGAGGCCTTATGTCTTGAGTTTTGTTTTGAACTGATCGCTTGAGCGTGTCCGTTCAATCCAAAAGTCAAAACCTAAGTGTCACAAAACAAAACTCAAGACATAAGGCCTCTGAAGATGGACAATGTGATTTGTCCGAAACGTCAGGAGTTAAAAAGTCCTACTAAGGACTACATTACGCGGGTAAACCGAGAAAATTATTCTACATATATATAGATAAAAACATATGTAACAAACTTAGAGGATAAATATTTCTCAAGAATCTTACCCAATAATATTTCTACAAAAATATAAAAAAATAAATAAAATCATAAACGACAACAATAAATCGTACGTGAAATAATATTTCTATGGATAATTATAAAAAATAATTATTTTAAAGATTGTTTCTTTCACCTAACGTAATTTTCAACATATTTATTAACTGTTTAGTTTTAATAATTTTTTTTTTATTTCAACGGTTAGCATATTTAAATAATCATGTGATCTAAAGTTCTTTGTTCATATTTGTTTGTATGCTTCAGAACCATTAAGTAAATATTGATTGAACAACATAAATTCGTTGTTATGTGTGTACTGAATACGTAACACTCTAATTTTAAAATACATATTAATTATTAAAAAATAGAACTTTAAAAATTGATTTACATTTGAAAAATATATCGATCCCGCTTTTCACCGTCTTCTTCATAATGTATCTCTGTAAGTTAATTAAGTTTATATGTTTACAGTCCTGAAGAAGGTTGAGTTCGATTAAAACTGGTTGACAATGTATAAATATAATAAAGTATCTTAAAACAGAAACAAAAAAAAAATCATTCAGATAAAAAAAGAATATTTAACTAGCTGATGTGTACCCGCCATTGCTCGGGATTATTTATTTATTTTGGAACAAAGTTATGAAGTTGTGAATTCTTGATTGTCATTTGGGTACTAAAATTGATTTGACAGCGAAAGTAATGCCTTGTGATGACTATTACTCTCTCTCAATAATGAAACAAAGAAACATTCATTTGAATATTTCATTTCATTCCAAATATTTATTTTTTCAAAACCTACCTGCTTGTGTTTTCCACTCGGAAAATATTCTACCCAAAAAACCTTCTTTTGAATATGTAATCTGTAGCTAAACAGAGTAGTGTATCTATGGGCTGACCTCAATACAACATGGCAGGGTTCAATGTTTTTCATACTAATTTTAAAATGTTATAGAAACAGTTTTACACATTGGATTTCATTCAAACTACTCTCCAAACCTTCCCGGCACTAATAAGAACAAACTGCTATTTTCATCGAAACCGGTTTATTAGTTTTCGAGAAAATTGAGGACAGACAGACAGACAAACATTCATTTTTACATACGAGTATATAAATTTCGGAGGTAATATTGTTCAAATTCAAAAATACATAAACGTTTTTCTCGATAGGTACATATTATAATGATTTTATGCCACCGTTCTAAGAAGAGTTGATGGTGTAATGGTCAGAATAGTTACCTTCCGAGAAGTTTACCGGGGTTAGAATCTCGGCCGTGGCATTTTTTGTTTTTTGAATATTTTTTCTTTTTGATTTTAATTTCATCATTTACCTTCAAATTATAATACTATAAGTATGAACACGACTTACGTTTATTTTACTAATAATGAGACAAATGGGGTGGGATGTTAAATGGAATGAAGTTAATGATTACGTAGTTTCATTTAAGGTTCTGTTAGATATAGATTTCCCCCCATATTTAAACAATGACCTGAATACAACTTTAAGAAAAATTGTTTTCCTAAAAAAGGAATATCTTGTTTTTTTTGCTAGTTTAAATATAGGATGAAATTTCCTTAGTAACACGGTCCAAGAAGCTGTATTTAGATTGACGGTAAATATTCTTTGGTACGCCCCATTAAAAAAAGGTTTGACCAGCCAGTTATTCAATTCTATGGCACACTTCGCACAGCAGCCTACCGGGTGACTCAAATATATCCGGAAATTTTGTATAATATTTGAATGATTTATAGAATAGAGCTTAAATTATGGCGTTGATGGAATATTTAAGGGATTAAAGTCAGACCCTCATTCAAATAATTGTTTTATTTTTATTTTTAATTTTTTCTTTATTTTTTTTTTATTGTTAATATTATTTACATACATTGTGAACTTGTACCCGCTAATCCACTGCAAGTAGCTTGTCGGTAGGAGTTAAGTTTAACAGTATTATATAATACAACAATAAATAACAATCATAATACAAATGAAGCGCAAAATTAAAACAATATAGGTGCGTGCATGTTTTGATCAATGTACACAAGTTGGAAAAAAATGAAAACAGCATAACAGTTTTGTTATAGAGATACTAGACTCCAATTACATAATATCGATTTAAATAATATTATAAAAATATAATTATTAATTCTATTTACATCTAACAATTGAGATGTATTTATAATTTAGATATTGATTACATTAATACACGAGTAGGAAAATAAGTCGAGAGTTAAGTATGCCGTTGTTTTTTAATAGGTGCGTTCAAAGCGGTCCCCGGTGGCGCTAGGGGCGATAGTGCGTTGTTGGCTATTATGTGTTTTTGTTTGTGGCTACAATATATCGTGCACTTGGAGCAACGAGGTTCCATCACACTCGGCAATGTCAAGCGATAATGAACTCTAAAGTATTATTCTCTACAGCCCATTATCGCATAACATTACTGTGTCAGATGGAACCTTGTTGTCCCAAGGGCACGATATTTTAATAATGAAACTTACTAATAAAGTGTTTTATAACTTAAAGATAATATTTGAATATCTGAGATTTTGCAACCACAAACTTTCAGAAATTTCGCAAACTTTTCGTGTAAACGCTTTGACGATACTTTGAAGAAACAAGTTTCAGCAGAATAATATTGTTCGTCATTTTATGACACGTCAAGTACGCAGAAGTAAGAAGGTTTCCGGAAAGACACGTCATGACAAAGTGATTCAAATACTTGAGGCGGGTCATGTCAGGAAACGGAATAATAAACGAGGATGTATGATGTAAAATATATTATCACACAGAATGATCGAGTGGAGTCCCCTTGATGGCCCTCCGGAGACAGAAAACCATCAAATATCCTCCATAAATTCATTCATGAGGTTTATGTTATTTATTTCGTTTATTTTTTTCATTGTTAAATAAAACAAACACTTTGTTTCGAACCACTAAATTATTTAAAATTTATAATAATTATCATCAACTAGTTTTGTTTATTCCAAGTTTCAGCGCGGTAAATTAAAAAAAATAAAAAAATACATAGAGTGAGCATATAATAAATATATGTGAGACATAATACAAAATAGAATAGGAGGGAGATATACTATCAAAGGAAACAATGGATGAGTGAGACAGAGATATGCTTACATGTAATATAATGTATTAACATGTAAAATTGAAAGAGACCGAACGTCAAGGGGGGAGGGATTAAGAAGATGTCGAATTTTTTTGTAAACGGGAAAGATACTAGTATTCAATATAAACTGTAAAATAATTATAATATAAACTGTAAAATAATTATAATATGAACTGTAAAATAATTATAATATAAACTGTAAAATAATTATAATATAAACTGTAAAATAATTGTAATATAAACTGTAAAATAATTATAATTTGAACTGTAAAATAATTATAATATAAACTGTAAAATAATTATATTATATACTGTAAAGTAATTATAATATAAACTGTAAAATATTTATAATATTAACTGTAAAATAATTATAATATAAACTGTAAAATAATTATAATATAAACTGTAAAATAATTATAACATAAACTGTAAAATAATTATAATATAAACTGTAAAATAATTATAATATGAACTGTAAAATAATTATAATATAAACTGTAAAATAATTGTAATATAAACTGTAAAATAATTATAATTTGAACTGTAAAATAATTATAATATAAACTGTAAAATAATTATATTATATACTGTAAAGTAATTATAATATAAACTGTAAAATATTTATAATATTAACTGTAAAATAATTATAATATAAACTGTAAAATAATTATAATATAAACTGTAAAATAATTATAACATAAACTGTAAAATAATTATAATATAAACTGTAAAATAATTATAATATGAACTGTAACATAATTATAATATAAACTGTAAAATAATTATAATATGAACTGTAAAATAATTATAATATAAACTGTAAAATAATTATAATAAGAACTGTAAAATAATTATAATATAAATTCACATATTTGTTTTAAACCACTTCAATTAAATATATTAACTGACCAGTTTCGGAAGCACCTTTCCTTCGTCAGGACTACATTATATGGTATTATTACATATGTAAGTAAATAATTATATTAGTAACAATTATTATTTTTATAAACAATAATTATTAATCTAAAACACTCATCCAAATTGAAAAAAACCTTCCGAGCAAAGATAAATGTCGCCGGCAGGACTCGAACCCCGCACCCTTCTAATGTCCGGTTAGATGCTCTACCGTTGAGCTACGTCGGCTTATCGCAAACCCGCCAAGTTAATCAATATATACTAGTGTTTCATTCAATAATTTCTGTTTTTTATTATATGTTTTTTATTTTTATTATGTGCGGGTTCGAGTCCTGCCGGCGACATTTATCTTTGCTCGGAAGGTTTTTTCAATTTGGATGAGTGTTTTAGATTAATAATTATTGTTTATAAAATAATAATTGTTACCCTTTGCGCTATGCACAAAAATCTTGTCTTAAGTTTTTAAGAACTTTAGTTTATCAATTAATAAATATTTGACAAGTCAAAGCAATTTTTCACCAATAAAATGTAGACATAATTTGTCTCGACGCCATCTATTTGAGGGATTTAGCCGTTACAAGCCTTTCTCATACTATTAAAGTTGGTTGTTTACAGGTGAAAAATATAATAAAAAACAGTAATTATTTAATGAAACACTAGTATATATTGATTAACTTGGTGGGTTTGCGATAAGCCGACGTAGCTCAACGGTAGAGCATCTGACCGGACATTAGAAGGGTGCGGGTTCGAGTCCTGCCGGCGACATTTATCTTTGCTCGGAAGGTTTTTTCAATTTGGATGAGTGTTTTTAGATTAATAATTATTGTTTATAAAAATAATAATTGTTACCCTTTGCACTATGCACAAAAATCTTGTCTTAAGTTTTAAAGAACTTTAGTTTATCAATTAATAATTATATTAGTTTTTTCATGCATTGGCAATCTTTGACGTATTATGTCTACACTGGGCGAAGTTTATTCAAAATTCATGACATTAGACTGACCTCACCGTAATTGATAATAGAAACAATAGATATGGGCCACATACCATTTTTAGTATGAAACTGCGTTCTTTTCTTCTACATACATGCATAACTTTCATTGGCTCCGCAGCTTTGATAGTCCGTGCAGTTTGATTCCATACCATATCTCTTTTGTTTCTATTATATATAATTGACACATTTCGTTGAACTAGTTGACCACATTTTTTTTGCACATACCATCTGAATTTTTAGTCACTGAAATATTTTCCAATAACAAAAGTTTCTGCCAGTTGAAAAACAACTTTAAACACCAGAGCCCTCGTGGCAACTTTCGGGCCAGCCGAAATCTGTTAAAATATATAAAAAAAGTATTAATTGATTAGTCTCTTTAAAGTTTTTAATTCCCTGTCGCGGCTTTTATCAACTTTTATCTCCTGTGACATCTAATACATCATCAAATTATTAATATTGTTTCAATATTATTTAATGAAGATAAATGCATTTGGAAGAAGCGGGGAGTTTGCATAAGGAAACAAAAAAATTCCATTTTTATCCTTTTGCTTATCACTACGGGAAAATGGTGTGATGGTTAATTTAGGTTAGGTTTGTGACAAAATTATTTGTTTTCCGCTGATTTGGATGAAACCGAATAGGTTTTGAAAATTGGACGCTTTCTAATCGTATCAGCAAACTGCTTCCTTTTCATTCGACATAATTCTTTTTACTTAGCCTTACGTTCTTCACATAAAACATTTATTTAATTTCATAATTTCAATGTAAATACATTATCATTTTTATTACGTATAATTAAATATACTATATTCATCACATTATCACCACGTGATAAACGATGGGTATATGATATATCTGTGGTCTTTTGGAAAGGGGAGACAAATCAATATTAGTCATCTTTACAGGGCGGAGGAGCCGATGTCGCTTTCTAGATTTTATGTCAGATCTAAGAATTGTAATGAACATACATTTTAAGCACTTAACTATTGCGTTTCTCGGTCAAAAAATACAGCGATTATTGAAGATGTCTCTGTTTTCCCTGTTAATATTAAAAAAAATGGTTAGGTAATCAGAGACAGCCATAATTATCTTTAAGTATTAATTGGTAAGAGAACGTGACTCATCTATTATAGATATTTTTTCCCCGCTACAACAAAAAAATCTAAATATGCGCAGGTTATTTCTTTTAAATCACATCATCTTTGTTACGATACAATATAACTACACTTAATACAAATCTCTCTAAATACCACATTTACATTCTTTTCTTCATAATCTAACTGCAATGTACTTAGGACTGCACGTAATATTATATTAATAATGGTAAAATATAGCTAGAGCGTCGCCACACTAGCTATATTTTACCATTACGTACCTGAAGGTAAAAAATTAAAGTGCGATTCGATAGGGGGTTACTAGAGTCCCATATAAAGTTGGGAAATTACTGTGACTCTTAATATTTCTTTAACCCTTTCCATTAATTCTCATATATTAATTACAGCACTTTTAAGGTGTATTCATATCTGCCGGTACAGTGCCAGGCACGGCACGGAAGCGAGTATTCACATTACACCGTGCGTGAATGTGTTTATAGATAATACAATCAACTAATTTTGCCGTGCCTGCAACTTTACGTGTTTTACCACTTTAAACCGGACATCGCCAATTTTCGGCCAGCAGTCAATTATTAAAAAATGAAATAAAGAGATAGTAGGAAAGTGAGCGTTACACAAATGTATTATTGTGGCCCTTTCCAGTTTAATGCAAATGCAGGGGGGGGGGGTAATTTCATGGAATTTGATAGATAATACTAACGGGATATTGTGGTGTAAAAAACAACATAGATATTACACAAAAACCTCATTTGGGTTAAGTGCATTACCCCCTTCGGAACAGGAGTATTAAAACATCTTAGGTGTTCGTTATAAATTCTAAACTCAAATATGTAAATGAATATAAAGTTTTCGCGATTGAAAGCACAAATTGTCGATTACATTTAATATGGGGCAAACTTTAACAAGACTTTAGTCGTTTTTGTGAAAGGCCGTTAAAACATTGTATCAAATCCACGAACGAAAATTCGTTTTATCGCGAAATTAACGCAAAAAAATCTTCGCGGGCGTTTATATCATTGTTAACCCGATTGTTTGTCGCACCCGGCGTGTTCTCACGGTGGGTAAACCTTCGTTTTTCCTCCCACGTTTAACCGCCCTTAAGTGATCATAACAGCTAATATTTTCCCCCAGATTTTTCGTTAGCGCAAAAAGGGTCGCTGCGATGATTCGGCAGATTTGGTACCGTGTCGCAAAACTTACAAAGTTACCAAATAATATCACTCGAAGAGTGCTATAATGTACCCGGTTTTGAGTATTTTGAGAAACGATTATGTATACCATATAATTTTTGCGACTATCTACAAACATCGTATTGAATATTATCTTATATATTTAATATAAATCGAAAATGTTTTAGATCGAGAAACACAGTTTCAATCTGTACGAAGAGACAATCAAACACGTTTTCTGCTACGTAGTTGAAATGAACTCAATAAAATATCAAAGAACGAAAATAATTACAATCGGGTGATTGAAAAGATTCACATTATATAAAAAAAAAACAGCAAACTTCAAATGAAAGCCTTCGCAGACTTTTTTGTTCGTCTTTGTCTATGTGGATTTATGCGTAATACATAAATCTACCTTTTCTGGTTGGTATGTGTGGTACCGCTGTACCAAAATACTTACATTTATTATTTAAAAAATAATGATTCACGTGATCCATGGTAATTTTTAATAACAAAAAAAAAATAACATACACATATTATATATCTCTTTTTAATTACATCATATTTGTTCCGATGCAATATAATTGTACTTAATACAAATATCTAGACACTACATTTATTTACATATATATTTTTTACGTAATCTAGCTGCAATGTACTTAAGACTGCACATTCGGACCAATGCCAAAGTCGTGAATCTGCAAAAACATCACCTCGGAATTGAAGTCTCCAAACTGGCATCAAAAATTGATGAATATCGTTAATAAACCAACTTCATATGCGTTAATACTCATCAAATCTACAGGTATTTTTTTAATGAATACCGCACAAGAGTCCCAATTGCTCCCAACCGTCTGAAGCCGGTGAGACTATGACATCCCCAATTGGGGAATGTCGTTAGGCTGAAGGAATTACGACGGAAGGGGGGGAGGGAGGAAGGTGGGGAATTACCTGGCTATTCAGATCTGGTCACCAAACACGGCTAAAAGCCATTTAAAATAACGTTTCAATTCTGAATGGTGGTCTTTCACCAGGGCGATACTGAGAGTATCTTCAACTCTGGAACGTGCGCAAATATACTATATATTATTTTTAAATGAGTTAATTGTGAAACAGCACAAAATAATGAAATAAAATTTAATTGCGCACGCCGGGATTTGAACACGCGACCTTCGGATTCGTAGTCGAGAGCCTTACCCCTCGACCATGGAGGCTGTCACGATAGAAAAGGGATATGATGGAAATTAACATAAATTGTTGATTCGCGACTTTGGCATTGGACCGACGTTATTGTATTCATAATTAACGCTTATAAATGTAGCATATTCTACATATGAGTATTCCTGATGAGGAAAGCATCGCTTTAGAAACATGTTGATTTGTATATATTAATAAAGTGGTGAATACAAAGTAATTTTTAATTAATTTATTAGCAAATTATTGTACAGTCCTCTTCCATTCACAAGCAAATTCTTTTAATGGAAGAGTAGTATTAAATTATCTTATGGAAAATGTTAACTATATTATTACAATGTATGCATAGATATATTTCATTAAAATAAAATATATATTTGTAATATCGAGTTACGAAAATTGTTAAATGTTTTCAACTATCCACCGCCTTCAGATAGTATCTCAGATAGTTTTAATTAATGTCTAATGCGTATCCTGATGAAGAAAGCTTTTAAACGGCGGTGTACACAAAATATTTCTTATTAATTTTATTAACAATAACGCTACGAAGTAATTTTACTTCTATTGAAGAACATTAATAAACGCAATTAAATGGGCCAATATTTTTCAAGCAAACGTTAAAAAAGATATTAAATAATATTTCCAGCAGATAATCGAAAAGCAAATATTTAATTTAAACATTCCTTGCTCAGTTTGTATAAATTATTTCACAATATATGATAATTTTCCACGTTTTATTCAAATTATTACTTTTTGCCAAACATATTTTTTGTTCCCTTTAA
Organism: Halesus radiatus; assembly: GCA_022606495.2. Classification (NCBI taxonomy): domain Eukaryota; kingdom Metazoa; phylum Arthropoda; class Insecta; order Trichoptera; family Limnephilidae; genus Halesus; species Halesus radiatus. The sequence goes on from JAHDVE020006826.1 coordinate 163,619, forward strand.
ACTTTTTGTTTGTTGGGAAAGCAAACAATCAACAAAATGTAAACACAGGATTATGGGAGGAAGAAAAATAATTTTTTTGCAATGGAAAATGATTTTTCCACTTTTTTTTTTGGCTTTCCTTTATATCTTTTTTTTTATTTATTTATTAGTCTATAAAAAAGAATAAACCAAAAAATTGATCGCAGATAAAAATGTCTTAAAACATTTTCAATATTGGTATTAACCTAATTTGTTTTGATTATTTTTCCTACACTAATTATAAATCATGATTATACGTCCTCCCAAAATCTAAGCACTAAAGCACCTGCTCTCTGTCAGTGAGCTTGGAATTCTTCCCTCGAAAATAATTGAGGATTTTGCCTTTTGAGGAGGGGGTGGGAGTTTGTTGATAGGATTATATTCGAAATGATTTAATGAGGATTAAGAACCACTTATTTCCGTATTATATAAAAAAGAACTACACAATAACGGCTTTGAAAATACACAAGGTCTTAAATATTTATGCCAAAGGAAAAAAAAGTGATGAGTGGGAAAATCGTGCTTTTAGTTAAGTATACATAATTAATCCAAGTTTCACTGCTTATAAGGAAAAAAAAACAGTTAACTTTTAATTTTTTTGTTGTTGTTGATACAATTCTACATCAAAAAAATACGGTTAGGAGAAATGGTAGAGTGAATATTTTTAATTAAAAAAAAAACAATTCATCGTTACCCAATTTCATCGCAGACGTAGGCAGATAGGATGGACCGGCACACAACCTTGTTTCATTCACATTCAAACATCGTCTAATACATTACGTAAACTTTTGTATTCTGACTCTTGACTTGACTCGAACCAAATATTTGATTCACTTGATCACCCATATCTTTCTTGGTTGACCCCTACTCTTTTTACCATATTTTATTCGGTTAAAAGCTGCAATCAAGAGTACTAGGAGAAGTTTCTAAGATATTTCTATTTTAGAGACCTCGGGTACATATATCAGGAATGCTGGGTATATTAGTAGCCTTGACAACAGACGGAAAACTTCTTTGCTTTTAACTCCTTGAATGATTATTTTAAATGATAAACTAATGTTTATAAGACAAGATTTTTTTATGCATAGCACAAATGGTAACAAATTATTATAAGCAATAATTATTAACCTGAAAAATCATACAAATTGAATAATCTTCCGAGAAAAAATACATGCTGCCGACGGGACTCGAACCCGCGACCTTTCGTTTACCGGACAATGTAGGTTGAATAGATGTCGACGCCACCTAGTGACAGAGTTAGCACTTACAATTCCTTTCCCACAAAAATAAAGATGGTTGTTTCTAGTGAGAAAAAAATGTAATAAGCTATGATTGTTGCCTGAAGAACTTAGTACATGTTGACTAGTTTGGCGGGTAAGGAATAACCTGCCGCAGCTCAGTGGTAGAGCACTTGTCCGGTAAGCAAAAGGTCGCGGGTTCGAGTCCCGTCGGCAGCATGTATTTTTTCTCGTAAGATTATTCAATTTGTATGATTTTTCAGGTTAATAATAAAAAGGAAGAATAAAGGAAGAATGATCATGCTCTTAAACGAATTAACGTCCGATGTTGACATTTTCAAAGAGAACATTGTTCGATTCAAAAATTTAATATGTATATAACGAACATTTGCTGATAATGTAATACACGATTGTTATTGAAACATATTCTGTAAATTTAAATGCAATTCAAAATTAATCAATAGGTAGCATTATTTCGTTGAAAGCCTTTCAAATCTTCAACACATTCCTTATATAAAACATTCATCCGAAATTGCTAAGAATCTCCCGTACGCAATTAGTAAGCAACTTTATTTTTTACTCTGTATAAAAATTCAATACTGTCTCGATACGAGAATCCTACAGGAATAGAAAAAAAATCTTTCTTCTTTTACGACATTTATTTCCATTACATACATCTAAAAATCAATGGAAATTTGTTTGTTTGTCCTCAATGTTCTCGAAAATTACTCTACCGGTTTCGCTGAAAATAGAAAATTGTTTTTATTAGTGCCGGTAAGGTTTAGAAAGTAGTTTGAATGAAATCCAATATGTAAAACTGTTGCTTTAGCGTTTTAAAATTAGTATGAAAAGCATTGAACCCGCCATGTTTTATTTAGTTTAACCCATAGATATAACACTCTGGTTAGCCACAGATTGCATATTCAAAAGAAGAAAGTTTTTTTGGGTAGAATATTTTCAAAATGGAAAACACGAGGAGGTACCTACTTAGAACTTTATGATTTAGATATATATTGAAAAAATAAACGTTCGAAATGAAATAAAATATTCAAATTAATGTTTCTTTATTTGGGGATCGTTACTTTCGGTGTTAAATCAATTATTGTACCCGAGCAAGGGCGGGTACGAATCAGCTAGTATTTATTACATACAATAAAATTCTGTGTAATATAATTTTTTTTATTCATACTTATTTTACTTAAATTATTTATTATTAAGATTTAATGATTAATTATTTTTATTGAGATTTAAAAACCTCATCGTAATATTTAATCATTGAAGAAAATAATATTAACATAACGTAAATGTTTGTCCGTTTTCATCTTTCATTTAGGTTACGTTAATATTATTTTCTTCAATATTTAGTATTATTTGCACACTAACTTTTTGTTAATGATAGTTATACGCCAATAAATACAACCTTTCAAGAAATTTCATGGTTACAATCTACGTTGTCTTCATACTATGTAGCAAGTGATCATTCTACTTAGTTCAATAATCACTTCCTAGACTATATGCACTTTATGGACCTCTCTCAATACAACTTAGAACTAAATTCGAGCGGCCACATCCTTGATTTGATCCTGTCGAAATTTATTAATCTCCGCCATATCTAATGACGACCCGCTATTTCCTGAAGGCATACATAATAAAGATATATCCATTAATGTGCCATTTCAAGAAACTCTTTCACTGAAAAACGCAAAAAGAAACGTTTTTTCTCTACAACCGTGGAGACTACGAATCAATTAATTCTCTAGAACAAGCTGACTGTGCATCCATTATCTGCAACTACCAAATAGAATCAGCTCTTGAAAATACCTTTATCCCACTCCTATGTTCCCCTCCTCCCTCCTCTCTTCCGACTGACAGTTAAATATAATAAACTGAATTAAAACTGTATATTGTCACACTTTACTCATAGTATTTATCATCAGCAGTGGAAAATTTATAATTCGCGTGATTTATTGTTTTTTATTATTATACTCGTATATATGTAAATTGTGGATTTTCTGTTTACTTTCCCAAATATAAATTAAAATAAATACAAATAAAATTTGTATAACATTTGAATGAATTTTAATCAGAAAATTTGAGGCCACTGTTTTTCATAGTTTTTAATGACGCTGTTATGAATTTCAGTTTATCCTGTCTTCTGTAGAGGTTTGAATGGAATTAAGGGCTGCATTCTGCATTAAGGAAGCTTCGGCGCCTAACCGTCCCGAGCTTCCGCCCATCCTGTTTCCGAAGGTTCTACTGGAGGCATGTACAGTTTCGTGCACTAATTAAATAGGGTGCAGCGAATGGGGTTGGTTATTTGTGGCTGTCAGGCGGGGGTAAGGTGACACGCTTAAGGGATGAATTTGCAAATGCAGGCAGCAATTAATTTAATTAAACTAGTCATTATCAAACATTATGTAATGTAATATTGTGTCATATAGTTATACGATCATTCGATATTCACCATCACCCCTTGGCTTATGATGTGGATTAATTGTTACAGTATCGCTAATTCATATACCTCGCCTCTTTTCTTATATCATGAAATGAATATGTGACCAGGGGTATATCAAATGGGCCATAAAAAGGCACATAAATAATACGTAAACAAAATTCACGCAAGCTAAGACTTGCACGAAACTGGATCAATAACAACACGTCAGTTGAATGACCTCTGAAACAAACAAATCAACAACAAGTACAAGTAAAATCCCGCGAAAATACCTCCGTACGTCCTATAAAAGCCCATACACGTGATGCATTCGGATTCATTCCCGCTCACGGCTCGTACCAAGTAACACCTCAACTGTAAACGCTGCGTTACCGTGAAAATCAACCGGACCTGCTCTCATCAACATGCTATTCTACCCTGGACCTGCTCATCAACACACTATTCTACCCGGACCTGCTCTCATCAACACGCTATTCTACCCGGACCTGCTCTCATCAAAACGCTATTCTACCCGGACCTGCTCTCATCAACACGCTATTCTACCCGGACCTGCTCTTATCAACACGCTATTCTACCCTGGACCTGCTCATCAACACACTATTCTACGCGGACCTGCTCTCATCAACGCGCTATTCTACCCGAACCTGCTCTCATCAACACGCTATTCTACCCGGACCTGCTCTCATCAACACGCTATTCTACCCTGGACCTGCTCATCAACACACTATTCTACCCGGACCTGCTCTCATCAACATGCTATTCTACCCTGGACCTGCTCATCAACACACTATTCTACCCGGACCTGCTCTCATCAACACGCTATTCTACCCGGACCTGCTCTCATCAAAACGCTATTCTACCCGGACCTGCTCTCATCAACACGCTATTCTACCCGGACCTGCTCTTATCAACACGCTATTCTACCCTGGACCTGCTCATCAACACACTATTCTACCCGGACTTGCTCTCATCAACACGCTATTCTACCCCGACCTGCTCTCATCAACACGCTATTCTACCCTGGACCTGCTCATCAACACACTATTCTACCCGGACTTGCTCTCATCAACACGCTATTCTACCCCGACCTGCTCTCATCAACACGCTATTCTACCCTGGACCTGCTCATCAACACACTATTCTACCCGGACTTGCTCTCATCAACACGCTATTCTACCCCGACCTGCTCTCATCAACACGCTCTTACCCGCTGGACCTGCTCTCATCAACACGCTATTCTACCCTGGACCTGCTCATCAACACACTATTCTACCCGGACCTGCTCTCATCAACACGCTATTCTACCCGGACCTGCTCTCATCAACACGCTATTCTACCCTGGACCTGCTCTCATCAACACGCTATTCTACCCTGGACCTGCTCATCAACACACTATTCTACCCGGACCTGCTCTCATCAACACGCTATTCTACCCTGGACTTCTCATCAACACACTATTCTACCTGGACCTGCTCATCAACACACTATTCTACCCGGACCTGCTCTCATCAACACGCTATTCTACCCGGACCTGCTCATCAACACACTATTTTACAACCTGCTCTCATCAACACGCTATTCTACCCGGACCTGCTCTCATCAACACGCTATTCTACCCGGACCTGTCATCAACACACTATTCGCGGATGCCTCTCATCAACACGCTATTCTACGGACATCTCTCATCAACACGCTATTCTACCCTGGACTGCTCATCAACACAATATTCTACATGGACCTGCTCATCAACACTATTCTGCGGACTGCTCTCATCAACACTCTATTCTACCCGGACCTGCTCTCATCAACATCCTGCTCATCAACACCCGGACCTACCCGGACCTGCTCTCATCAACACGCTATTCTACCCTGGACCTGCTCATCAACACACTATTCTACCCGGACCTGCTCTCATCAACACGCTATTCTACCCGGACCTGCTCTCATCAACACGCTATTCTACCCTGGACCTGCTCTCATCAACACGCTATTCTACCCTGGACCTGCTCATCAACACACTATTCTACCCTGGCTATCCTGCTCTCATCAACACGCTAGTCTACCCTGGACCTGCTCATCAACACACTATTCTACCCGGACCTGCTCTCATCAACACGCTATTCTACCCGGACCTGCTCTCACCAACAGGTGAAAGACTCTACTCTACCTGGACCTGCTCTCCTCGATAAATAATACTTCAACATATACCCTTCATTCTTGTACGGGCTCTACAAGTCTCGTACAAGGGGGTTTCGTACCTTTCCACCACAACACCCATATTATTATTTAATGTTGAATTCAATAACCATTTTCTTATAAGTTTCTATGAAAACTGTATTACTTTCTCAAATATATTAGATTTAAACACTAAGATAAGCATTATTTTTATAAACAATAATTATTAATCTAAAACGCTCATCCAAATTGAAAAAACCTTCCGAGCAAAGATAAATGTCGCCGGCAGGACTCGAACCCGCACCCTTCTAATGTCCGGTCAGATGCTCTACCGTTGAGCTACGTCGGCTTATCGCAAAACCCGCCAAGTTAATCAATATATACTAGTGTTCCATTCAATAATTACTGTTTTTATTATATTTTCACCTGTAAACAACCAACTTTATTAGTATGAGAGAGGTTCACTTCCTTTGCTCGGAAGGTTTTTTCAATTTGGATGAGTGTTTTAGATTAATAATTATTGTTTATAAAAATAATAATTGTTACCCTTTGCACTATGCTCAAAAATCTTGTCTTAAGTTTTAAAAAGAACTTTAGTTTATCAATTACTAAGATAAGCTGCTGATAGTAGTAGCTAAGTTGACAAACGTGTCGGATTACCACCCAAGTCTCGTGGGTTCATTTTATAAACTAGCCAAGTCCTCCATCATGACACAAGCAACATTTTCGCTTAGTATAATGGCAATAGGAGTTTATCAAATGTTGTCATGCTATTGTGGGTATCTGGAAATGTTTCTTTAAATTTCGTAACTTTTTCTTCATGCTTCTAATGCGTTGTGTTTTGTTTATTTATTTAGCAAAAACTGTTATATACATTAATACATTGAAAATGCGATAATAAATTACAATAAAATATAAACACAATTACGTAAGATATAGATGATTAGGGCTATAAAAATAGCGTTAAAAAAGGTCACAAGTAAGCACATAATATAGTTATAACGTGAGAGCTAGTTGGTGCTTAAAGTTGTTGTAGGTCACGTGGAAAATATCCACATTTCCTACGAGGCAGTTAATTAACCTAATAAGTCTTCCCTGAAGCACCACCATTGGTAAGTTAGTTCTGCACCTGGGAAGAAACAGAAGCCAGTGTTGGCGGCCTCGCGTGAACTTACCAGGGACATAAAATCATATTTCAGCCAGTATAATGCTATATCCCTCCTAGAACTTAGGCTGCAGATACCCAGCATTCCCGAGGAAATGCTGTTGGAAACAGCCATCGGTAAAAACCGAACCTTTTCATGTAGAGGAATCGTAATAATTTCTTTTGAATTTTCTCGACCATTATTAGTACATAGACGGTGTATTCTGGCCCCCCCTTTCCTGAGATTCACTCTCTACGCACTAAACTAAAGTAGAGCAGCCTTAGTAAACCTTCAAGGTTTGTCAACTCCTTTGAAGTGTGTATTACAAAACCCAACATATTTGTGACTGATTTCAGGATCTTTTCAATGTGAGCATGAAATGTTTAACGAGCGTCAAACACAGTTCCCAAGTCCTTATGTGATTCAGATATGTATCTTTCATTTTGTAATTAAAATACACGGTCTTGTGTGAATTCGTAAAGCACATAACTGAACACTATCGGAAGTTAAAATCGAGTTTATTAGCAATATTCCAGTCAATGATTGCATTAATATCTTTCTGAAGTTGCCTACTGACCTTATTCTCGTTAATAGTTTCATATAGTCAGCAAAAAGTTAAAAACGAACGAATTTGATATTTTTTCTAATGCTCTTTATGAAGAATAAAAATAATAAGGGTTCCAAATATTCTTATTATGGTACCGTTTTTAGCTCGTAACTCGGCGACAGTCAGTAGGCTTGCATGCCATATCTTCTTTTATTCTATTATTTATGGTATAAACCAATATTCAAATATAAAAAAATGTTGAATTTATTTTTAATAACTTTATTGAAATTTATAAACCCATTGTAATATTTAATCATTGAAGAAGATGATATTAACATATCCCAAATGAAACAAGAAACCGAAAAAAAAACTCACAGAAAATAAAATAATATGGGATTTAAATTTTTTTATATATGAATACCCCACAAGAGTACCAACTGCTCCCAACCGTCTGGAGCCAGTGAGACTATGGCATTCCGAATTGCGGAATGTTGTGAAGTTGAAGGTATTGGAGAGGGGAAGGAGAAGTGGAAGAGGAAGGTGGGGAATACCTGGCTATTCAGATCTGGTCACCAAACACGGCTAAAAAGCCATTTCAAGCAACGTTTCAATTCTGAATTGTGGTCTTTTACCAGGGCGATACTGAGAGTATCTTCCACTCGGGAACGTGCGCAAATATACTATATACTATTTTTAAATGAATTAATTGTGAAACAACACAAAATTAATGAAATAAAAATTACTTGCGTACGCCGGGATTTGAACCCGCGACCTTCGGATTCGTAGTCGAGGCCTTACCCCTCGACCACGGAGAGGCCGTCAGGATAATAATAATAAATGGAGGATAATATTGACAAGTCTTGAATTTGGGATATGATATCGATGAAGATGGCGTAAAGTGAACTGGTCTCATTAGCTCAGTCGGTAGAGCGATTGTTCCGGTTCGACAGAGGTCCTGGATTTGAGTCCCAGATGCGACTGATGGCTTTTTATTTTCTTTTTTCTAATGATATTATAATATTATTATTTATTTTATGCTTTATATTTTTAAAAGTTTTTATACTACGGTTTTCGTACACTGTATACTTTTTTTATAATTTACACTTTTCTATAGGTACTTTCTTTTTATTTGTTAAACTTACGTTCTTAGTATTATGTTATTTACGTTGTATTTTCACCTTTATCCGGCACATGTTGTGCCTTATATATAAGTGATATAATAGCACATTGATGCATAAACTTGAGTGGAAAAAATTACAATCTATTCATATCGACGGTTTAATTTGAATATCAGGCCGGTTGAAAAACTATTACGTAATCTAAAATTGATCTCCGATTCCTGGTAGGATTTGCGTGAAGATTTTCCTCGAATGTAATATTTTTCAGAAGCAAACAATCACAGAGGAAATTTATTACGTAAATTTAATTAATTTGGCTGCCAACCTCACCCAGGACAAATGAATTTATGACCATCCGAAATAAATAGAGGCAGCACTTTATTAGTTCAGTATTGTTGTCTGTTCCGATCGCTATAGGCCACTGATGTGTATTGCACTACGTTGGCCCTTACGGGATCAGATTAGATTGGGAGCTTCCGAAAGTTATGATAGCTGTGTCTTCGTAATTTGAAAAACAATAGGTACATAAACATATTTCTTTGGATTTTATTTTAAATGCATCTAAGAATAGATAAACACAATTATATTTTGTACGCCGCCATTTTTGTTTAAAATTATGAACTTTAGGGCCATAAATTTATTTCATGTCTCTCAATCTCAAGCAAGAAACGTCTCCATTTAATATTTTTTTATAAATCAAATTCAATAATGTTATTATTAAACTCTACAAGTTTTTTTAAAAAATTATTGTGAGATCTGTTTCGGCGTTCAAAGCCGTTTTCATATACTGTGGTTAGGCCACGTTCAGACGACTTATTTATATGATTCTATTTACTCCACCAAATAAAAATTTTATGGTGCCTATAATGATTTATTGATAAAATAATTGTGATAATAGGTTCTCTCTTATGTGAGGTACTTAGAGTTGAAATATGTTTTCCCCGCATTAAATGGCAAATGTTTTCTTATTTTTTTTATAATGACGTGAATATTATTGACTTATTTGAATGTGTTATTTTGTTTACGTCTTGTGAAGATAGATAGAAGTGGGGAATAAATCATTTTCCTTTCTTTGTTATTTAATGTTATATTGGGATCATTCTTTCGTATATTAATTTTCAGTTGTTCAAATAAGATAAATCTAAGATCCTTTATTTCCATATGTAAGGATTAAGGCTCGTTGTCAGGAGGGAGCGATTATTCACTAAGCGACGTTCTTCGAATTTTGAAAACGTGCTATTGATTATAATATCGTATGTGTTCTTTGAATATAGTTGAGAAAGCTCTTTCCATCTGTCCTATATAGATAGCATTACAGTCGGCGTAGTCACATTTTAATTCATGTATGCCATATCATTAAGTTAGGGATTCCTACTATTTGAGTTTTTGAGGCTTGTTCTTATTGTATTATTGGTTCTAAAAGCTATATTTAAAGTACATTATTAAATAATTTCTTCAAACGATTGGTTTTTACTTTGGGGCGTCATTATTAATAAATGAATTAAATAATGAACTTTGTTTTCACCACTTTATTAATATAAAGATATCTACATGTTTCGAAAACATAATTTTATTAAGAAAGCATACACGTATATATTTATATATTTATAAAGTGGTGAATACAAAGTATATTATTTAATTCATTTATAAATTTATTTTGTTATTTTTACAAACATTGGACGTAGAAATTCCCGACATGTAAGTTAAATTTTTTTTTTTATGTATCGGATAAAATAAATTAATTTAATTTTTATATTGCTCCCATTTTTTTATGTTATTTGCCTGATAGCCGCTATTAACCGCGAACGTTTTTGATTATAATTTGAGTCATATAAATAAGTCGCCTCAACGCGGCATAATGGCTTTGGAGGTCGAAACAGCTGTCACATAATAAAAAAAACCAAAATGCTTTTAGAATTTACTAATAACATTATTAAATTTGATTTACATTTAATTTAAAAAAATAAACACAAATTATTTAAAATTAAGTTACAGTATAAAAATTTATAATAGACAAACATGAGGACGCTGCGATCATTTAAAAAGTTTTAAAGGACGTCACCAAGATGGCTCATAGGAAGATTTTTGTTGGTTTAAAAGTACACAATGGTTTAAGTGCATGATTTTTACTTTCACCAAATGGTCTCCAACAAATTAGTGGTACTTTTCCGAAAGGAGATGATTCGAAATCATATTTTAAGACAATTTTTCGAAATCAACATGTCAGATAAACAAAAAAATTTGCAGATCAAAAATACAATAAAAAAACTTAAAAAAGCAAATCATGATGTTTTGCATTGTTTCTCTAGAATCAACCGTCAAATTTGAACTGGAAAAGGTTGAATGAAAAACTACTAGTTCCATTTTTTAACATTTTTTTAAATATTTATTATTTAACAAATATACAATATATTTACAAGACTTAAGAAACTCAGAAACCTGCAGTACAGTTCTTCGAAACAATATTTGTCAATTCATAATCGACACTCACAGTACATTAACAACATTTACAACACGTAATTAGCACTTGTAATAAAGACATATCACTGGTACATTATATAGGTATACTTATTACACAGACACATCACATCATTAATCCTTAAGGTATTCTTTCAAATAATAGAGTTTAAGCATCTTACTTTGAGACCTTTCACATTGGATTGCATTTTTAATATCGTTGGGTAATTTATTGGATGTCTGCATTTTATTGCCCAACAATACTATTACTATTGGATATTGACGTGCCAAGACCTATAAGCATGTGAGCGTACTCTGGCAGAAATTCTAAACATGATGTTGATATCAAAAACTGATTCGGTAATCCAATTTAATTGAATTATTGAATTAACCGACAGTAAACCAAATGTATTAGTTCCAAGAATCAAAAGTCACCTTTTGTTATAGCTAAGAAAAAACAATACAATTTTCTGCGTAATCAGCGTAAGATTGATTCTCTTCAGATCGATTTTGGTATTCATGCGCAAATCTTTGGAAACAGGGGACCCATCTGGTGTGATCTATGTACGCACATGACGGAAGGATAAGAGTATTTGCTCAACTGTCAAGAACAGAATATTTTGGTATTGTCTTTTGAAAAGGATGTAATCAATTTTTATTCAGATTTATTTTTTAAGCTGTTGATGCTTTACTATTTTTGTAATAAGAAGCCGCACAAGAGTCCCAAATGCACCCAACTGTCTGGAGCTTTGGGATATGTTATGAGGGTGGAGAGAGTGGGGAAGGAAATGAGATGTGAAAGAGGAAGGTTGAAAAATACCTGCCTGTTCAGATTCGGTCATAAAACACGGCTAAAACCATTTGCGGGAAACTGGCGAATCGGTATTACATAGAGAACCCAAAAAAACTTCTTTTTTTGATCAGAAAATTCCTTCATTTTTCGGCAATTAAAAGGTTTTATTTTTTGTAAACTTTCTCCGAATAAAAAAAAAAAAAAGTTTTTTCAACACAATCGACTCCAAATGTGATATAGATTCTCAAGTTTTCCGCTGATACCACGATTTTCCAGACACCGCGTATGATAAACGTAAAATAATTGGAGTTAACAATTTTTTTTCAAAATAACAAATATTTTATCACTTTAGGATATTGTACTACAAATAAATTAAATTGGATTTCGGCTGAAATTAACTTCGGTGGAAATTTTTATTCAATACTTTTTTAATTTCGTACAAGCGAAAAGAACAAATTGCCTTTGGCGATAAAACGTTAATTGAACCACTGAAGAAATAATTTTCAGGCAACATAATACGAGTATATTTGATTTTGTTTGTTGTAATTTTTTTTACTTAATTTTGAATACTTATTTCCAGCTTCATCGCCGAAATTCTACATCTAATATGAAATACCCACTCAGAAAGTTCTTTATGAAGTACATATTTTTTATATAATTACGGATACTTAAAGATTTTAAGGGAGAGGGGTGGTGTCATTTAAATCGGCGCGGAGACCGTCGGCAGTGTTGGCAATATATATACGATAATACGACTAGTTAAGGTTAAACGAAACGTGATACGCGCTCACAAATGGGGCCAATTCAAATATTTTAGAATAAAAATACTTTTAGCGCTTAGCGCCTTTAAATATTGAGATGAATTGTTTGTTGGCGGGTGCACAAGACACTTATAAACATTCTGTATATGTTAGTTTTACAATAATGCATTGTATTTTTAAAAGTTCCTTGAGGGGCTTCAAATCTGAAATAACAATTTATTTCATTTCATGTTCCTTGTGTACACCCGCCAACAAACAATTCATTTCAATATTTTTTATTTCTTTCTGTTTTTCCCCACTTTTCTTCTTAAATATTAAGTTTATCGCCAACTGTGAACACCAGTTAATACAACCTCGATACATGCTTGGTTAAAAATTGAATTGTAAGTAATACATTTTTAACGTAAATAAAAAAACAAATTTTTTGGAATAACTTATTGAAGCTTGTAAACCTCATTGTAATATATATTTAATTATTGAAGACAATATTAACAACTCTCAGAATGAAACGTGAAATCGAAAAGACACAGAAAAGACAAAGATACAGGTAAACCACGAGGTCCTAGGTCCCGGGTTCGAGACTGCTAACGTTATCTGTATATTTTCGGTTTCATGTTTCATTCTGTGAGTTGTTAATATTATTTTCAATGATTAAAAATAAATAAAAGTTTTTTAATTTTTTTTTATGATAGGTATTCGTTACAACGTATTTATTTTAAGTTCGTTTGGAGAAAGAACTTATATTTGTTGGTTGTTGGAGTAATGTGCTGTAGTAATGAAGTAATAAGTATTATTTGAGAATAATAAACATGACAATATTAAATCAAAACACCCGATATCCGTAAACACGCAAGAAAACATTTATTTTAATCAATTCCCACCTAAAACCTGAGCAATTTAATCAAGTAACATTCATTAAGAGGAACGGCTGCGCGGCCTGTTTCATACAAAACATAATTTTGGATCTGAGGCCAAAATGCTCACCTAAACCAAATGATCATTTTTTTCATCAAAAAGTATAGGAAATATCTAGTACGGATTAGAAGTAATTTTTTAATTTCTGTTTTACATTATGAAAGATAGGTCTTTAAAGGAATTGATTTCTCGTGATTTTAGAGGCACCTTTAACAATTATTTATTTTAATTATTTGGGGGCTAACGGTGATTTAAAAAAAAAGTTTTACCCTGTCTTCTTTGAAAATATAACGAAATATAAAATTTAAAAAAATATTAAAATAGGCATTATTAGGAACTTTAAATTCAATCAAAAACGACCACTTTACGTTGGAACACAAATATGCCGTACATAATTTAATAAAATCGACCCGAAAAATCGTTTTTTTTTTATGTTTTGTTTTTATATTTTTATTTACGTAATCATATTTACATACCAAATATGATAATTATAAAAAAAGCCATAAACCGGCAAATAATTTTCTAATTTGCATCTAAAATTATTAATTTTCAATTTTTTCATGGCCTGTACTTCATATTTTAAAACAAAAATAAATAAAATACTTTTCATCCATACTGGATATTTACTACACCTTTAATTTAAAAAAAATATCATCCATTTTGTATAGGTATTTTGGCCTCAAATCCTAAATTAAGTTATATATGAAACAGGCAGCGCAGTCATTCCACTTATGTATGGTAAGGCATTACTCACTTTTGATTTAATTTAATTCTCAGCTATTATGGCTATAATAATGTGTTGGAAACCTCGTAATTTGGTTTCACTGAACCCACCTTTGATAGGAAATTAAAGAGTTTTCTATATTAAGTACGGTGTTTGCGTTGGTTTCCATGGTTACTATTTATGTTTTAACGTGATCGGTCTCATATTTTATATGACCACGTGACAATTTTACAGCCGGAAATTTGGTAAAAAAACACGAACTTTATGGTAATGTTCTTTTTAAATTTCCAACCAAAGGCGGAGGGGTGGTATCGATTACCTGAGCAGCCGCCTTGGGGCTAGATTCCGGTTCTTTTTAAGGATAAGGCGTTGTCCTTCTCCTCAGGCTTTAAGACTTTTTGCTTAGCTGCGGTTTCTGTTCTCTCGGATGACAGTTGTCTTTCAGCGAATGAAATTATTTAAAAAAATATCATTGTTTATCTTAATCAGGTCCCTGGTATCATATTTAAATATAGATTTAAAAGTACAAAAATTACCATATTATTTTTATTTTTAAGTAAAAGGAGGATTGGAGAAATCTTCAAATTAATAAAAAATTGTAAATTAACGTTTTTTTTTAAATGACGTTATATTATCTTTTAACTCTCCATCATATTATTTTTGCTTTAAATTAAAATCAGCATTGAAGAAATTTCCATGTCACGTCAGGGTGCCAAAACATGAAAAATACATCAAACATTTCTTTTTTGAAGACAGTTAAATCAACACACATCAATTAATCGGCACAATTTTTAACAGTGATATAAAATCATTAAGAAAAACTAACCCAAAAACCTAAATTAAGCTAAACTATTTAAAATTTAAACACATATAAATATATTTTCTTCAATATAGGTGATTTTACCACTTTTTTATACTATATCAATGTATACTATATCAATGTATACACTGTATACATTGATACCTGAAGATGTGAGCATCGCTCACGAAACATGTAGTAATATTGTATATTAATAAAGTGATGTATACAAAGTTATTTTGTTTTAATTAAAATACATAATGACATCACAAAGTGAAAACGTTCTAGAAGAAGAATTCTTCTTCGAAAAAATAAGATTTTACCACGATTTTCCCACCTTGAGGTGATCTTCCCGCGAAAACGGCGCTATAGAAGTAATACAATTATTATTATTATCATATGTGGAGTTATTTTGTGGCGTCATTATTATTAAAATTAACGTGAAGTATTTTGTTTACACAACTGTTTAATATAGAAATATTAATATGTTTCGAAAGCGACGCTTTCCTCATCAGGACGCACAATATATATTGACAAGTATAAACAAATGATAAACATAGAAAATTATAATGTGAGAATAGACAAACTACAAACATTTAACGATATGTGATTAAAGTAGGTAAGTAATAAATAAAAAAAATAAAAAATATTGTACAAAAAAATAAATTAATTTAAAATATTAAATAACAAATTTATATTCGAAATTTTAAAAGACAGTATTTTTATTATTAATATAAATAAAATCAAGACAATAAAAATAGAAGAACTGTGATAATCCTATTAAAATTTGTATTAATAAAATTAATTAAAGCGTCCCCGACTGTACTATGCACATACGTTGGAACTATATCGTCATCCAGTTGGGCAACGTGGTGGAGCGGGTTAACCAGAGAACCGTAAGAAGGGGAGAGGTCAGAATTTAATGTAGGAGGAAAGTCAGATGTCGGTAGCTCGTTCTACATACGAGCCGATTTACGTAAAAATGAGTCGTCGAAACGACCCGCTCTCAAATTATGCATAAAATTGTGAAAACATTGTCTCGAAATGATTATCATTAATTAAATTTAATTTATCAATATTAATTCTTTTATTTGACTTTTCCTACGTGAAATGCTGGACACTTTTAAAAATAACGTTTCTAAATGAATTCCCACATTCTTGTCTAATCTTTTGGTACGATTTCAAAGTTCTACTTGAATATAGTTTGAATGAATGAATATTATTAATTACAGCCATTGTTCAGTTGGACAGTCTGGAACATTTAGGTGTGCTTAATTTTTTCTCGTTAGCGATCTTATTAATTTTGCAATTCCTCTCACGTATTTTACCGCCTACACACGTGCTGAATAATTCAAATAGATAGATAATAAAATTGATCAATTTATTTCAATTGCTTCAAAGAGAATTAAAGTGGCGAAATGGCCGTTCCGATAAGCGTCAATTGATAGATATTCCTGGTAGTTCTATTCCGGGTACATTATTAAGGCTTTACCGCTGGATAGCCAATGAAATAGTGGGGCTCTCGGCAGTTAAACTTTTAGTGCTCCTTGACAAGCTCGTAAGGCATAATACGGTATGGAGGGTGAAAAGCTCTGGGATGGATTGCAGCCGCAAATTGAACACGAACAAAAGCGTTTCGGGAATGTAAACGAGTACTCTGCTATTGGTAATTTGCGGCATAAATGTGAACTCTTTAATTTTTGGAAAGTCACTTTTAAAAAAATTCACTCGAATATCGTGGTACACAGTAAATAATAATCTTCATTGTTCATTTTGTCGGTACTATTTCATATTAAATTAAAATTAAATATATTTTTAATATTGATAATGAATACAATTTAATAAATGAATAAAAAAAATACTTTGTATTTATCACTTTATTAATATGCTTTCTTTATCAGGAATATATAGAAAACTAAAAATAATATTGTCAAGTATAGACAAATGCTAAAAATTAGAACACAATAATGTAAGAATATACACATTGTAAACATAAACAAAAATTTATTAAAGTAGGTAAGTAATTAATCAAAAACGTAAATAAAAATTGTTATAAAACATTGATTAACGAATTTATATTAGAAATTAAAAAATAAATTATTTTTATTAGTAATATTAATATGAAAATAAATCCAAGAGATAGCTGTTTAAAAAAAAAATTGTTTGTTAATTTTAATTCACTATAAAAGCTTTGTTTTATTTATAAAACTTCAAATTTGTCTAATTGTAATCCGGTTGTAGTAATTTTCAAACCTTTATTTATATGAAATGAATGATTGGTTTATGAAATATGATTTGCAAATTCAGAAATTATATTATTTAAATTATTATTATTTAAACATCTCAGGTGTTCCTTAACCCTAATACTGAAAAGTCTTTCCTATGTAAAAATACTCGTAGTTGCAATCGTTACACTTACATTACAGAGTTCGTTATCATATATTATTTTTCTAATATCTTCAGGTAGTTTGTTGAAAAAAAATATTCCTTGGTTTGTGTAATGGTGTTGTGCAAATGAAGTGTTGATTTTACATGGTAAGAATACGAATTTAAATCTAGTGCGATTTTTTTGTAATGAATTGAAATTCTTATTTTTCTTTTAGTATTTGAAGTACTGCATTTTTCTTTTAGTATTTGAAGTACTGCATTTTTCTTTTAGTATTTGAAGTACTGCATTTTCTTTTAGTATTTGAAGTACTGCATTTTTATTTTAGTATTTGAAGTACTGCATTTTCTTTTAGTATTTGAAGTACTGAATTTTTCTTTTAGTATTTGAAGTACTGCATTTTCTTTTAGTATTTGAAGTACTGCATTTTCTTTTAGTATTTGAAGTACTGCATTTTCTTTTAGTATTTGAAGTACTGCATTTTTTAACAATATGTCATTTAAAATTGGGACTTTAAATACTTCAAATAGTAATTTTATGAATAGTGTTTTAGAATAATTAGTTTTTGCACAATGCTTATTGGGTTCAAGGTATTAAATTACATTAAATTGATTTGTAACTATTATTTTACGTTTAATTAATATTTATCTATTGTTTCGGATGTATCTAACATGTATCTATTATTTCAGTTTTACTTTCCATCTATCTATTTTCTCAGATTTAGTTAATCTGCGTCTGTTATATAATATTTAGATATGTATCACTTATTTCACATTATATTAGTATGTATTTATTATTTCTCAATTAATTAATATGTATCTATTTTTTCAGCTTTATTAAATATTTATCTATTATTTCAGATTTAATTAATATGCACTTATTACATTACATTTAAGAAAATACGTATGCATTATTTCACGTTTAATCAATTTTTAAAGATGTCATTATATTTTGCTTTGAGTAAAAATATTACGCGACAACATTGTCACAGTTTGGTGAGCTTTATTTGACAGCCGTCATTCTTTTACGTATCTGTAAATTTAGTAAATGATATTCTTCGAAGATTATTAAAAGCCCGACAACAATCATTTGGACTGGTTCAAAAAAATTCAAAGCCCTGGCTTGAGTAAACAAGTCTCGAAATTCTAGACAGTGGAGAATGGTACCCATAATTAGTAGAGCGTTTATTGAGGAAAAACGATTAATTGTTTTTAATAATTTCTTCAAATATTTGGTAACTTTGTGGCATTATTAATTATATAAATTAAAAATAAACTTTGTATTTACCACTTTAATTAAAATATATAAATATTTCTCAAAAAAAAAATAAAAAAAAAAAAATTGAGAAATATTTATATATTTTAATTAAAGTGGTAAATACAAAGTATATTTTTAATTTATATAATTGTTTTTAAGCCTTCGGCAAGGAATGTTGAACAGAATGAGTTGCAAAGAAAAAGGTGAGTCAATAATACAATTAATTATTTTGAAGTATCAAAGAGATTTTTACTTGCATTATTATTATTGCACTTTTCCAATGAAAAAATATATACGTAGTTTCTTTCTCGCCTCGAAAGAAACTCCGCACCTCATAATTTATAGTACACATTAGTAGTCTGTATCCGCTGTGAATATTGAACACGATATTTTCAATTGTTAGCCTACAGCTCCTTTCCACCACAAAATACAGAGAGGCGCAATATCGTCTCACGATTTATCGGATTAACTGAAGTAAATAAATACCCAAATAAACTTCAAACGAAAATAACCTTACAGTTGATTTCCCAGAAGGTATACTAATTTTACGTATCTCTGAAATTCAAAAGAGATGGGCTTAGTAGACATTCTAACGCAAACGATCGTTCACGTCTTGGGCATTAATTAATTAAGAACCTACATTTCGTAAGAGCCATCTTCTACCTATTGTTAAAAAAGTTTTGATAAATAACTTTCTAAGTAAGATCCTCTCTAATTTTCCACTAGATAAACTCACAGCATGCCTACATTTTTTTTCTCTGTAATCAACCCCTAAATTTACCATGAAATTTATCTGTTTAATTTAACGAAATTTATTATTTCCTAGGTATATTTTTTAGCTTCATGTTGTTTTACCCATTTGATGCGTTAAAAATGTCATATGTTTCTTCGGTAACATAAAGCAAAATTCTACCTTTCTTGGCTGTAGAAAAGCTAGTGAAAACTAAGTAATAGTGCAGACTTAAAACATTGTTAACCTTTACTTCTCTGACGGTAAATATTTAATGACCGATCTAAAGGGGAGGTCACTAAGGACCCCCATAAAATCGCGAAACCACCGTGACTCTTAAGTCTCGATCACACGAAGCGATTTCGATGCTGCTATGTTGCCGCAGCGAGTGACCGCCACTTTTGCTAGCCGCTACTAGTACTAGAATTCGCTAGTACTTGCAGCCAATTTTTTATAACAAGTAATGATTTCGATGCTACTACTCAAATAACAGCATCGAAATCTAGTTGTGTGACCGAGACTTGAATATTCCTTTGCTCTTTCCATTGACACTCGGATATTAGTTACTACCGTTTTAACCGGACATCGTCCATCTTCGGCCAGCAAATCATTGAATAATGCAAAACGGTTAAGAGATAGTGGGAAAGCAAGCGTGACTCAAATACATTATTGTGGCCCTTTTCAGTAAATTGCACCTTTTACGACCGCACTCGTGGCTTGTTTCCGGCGAGAAAATGTTTTAAACAGTTTGAAAGTGGCTTTGAATGCCGGAACAGCTGCCACAATAATATGAAACCTGAAATCCTTCCTGAACTTAAGAACAACATTATTGAGGTCTACAAACAATAAGAATATAAAATAAAATTATACATATGCCCTGTAATTTAAACAAAAAAAAACTGTTTTTAAATAAATAAACTTAATTGAAACACCTTTTTAATTTTTATATATATAAACAAAATTAAAATAAAGATTTGATATAAACCACCTCACTAGGCTGAGCCTGTTCCGAGGTGGTAGAATTAAATAATTTGAATATCCCAAATTATAAGTAGATGAGATAAAAAAAAAGAAGTCGGGAAAAAAAGTGAAAAATATTGCATAAAGTTTGTCATTATATAAATAATAATAATAATAATTTTGTTTCGGGTTACATGAAGGGGTTGTGCAATAATGTAGTCCATATAGGCATTATAGAAAGGAAATAAATTTATATTATGCACACACAACGTAAAAAGAAAAGGTTTTGCAAGAACGTAATAACAACATATGAAAAAAATATTAATAAGAAGACTACAAATTATTTTCACATGGTAGGTTAGTCTTATGGAGGTTTTTGAAGCATCCATGTTTTGTAATGGGGCGTTTAACCACCCGATTGCGGCTTTTATTGCGAATTAAGTAGCTTACATCGGGAGTGAGTCGCTTTATGCCTCATCGTAGCATAAAAGCAGTTTACTCTGCCTGATGTGAACATTTCGCTGTCACTGCAATACCTCGTTAGCCGAAACAATTGTCTATACGCGTCATTGTATTGGAATCTTATGACATAACTGTGTTTGGGTATAGCAGATCCACAGGTCGACTGTGTAAAGCTTGGTAGAGTATGCGTTGAATAACATATACATATACGAGTAAGTCTTTACAGGGCTGGTGCATCTGTAGAACCTCCTCGCTAGCATACCTGCTCGTATGCTGATGGACAGTCGTTGACGGTCAATGACGGGTTTATCTTTGAGATCCACGGTGATGATACGCCCTTGGTATTTCACCTTGGATACAATTTACAGTATTTTCAGGATTGGTTCCACGATATCTCGTGCCCTGTGCAGTAAGTACCGATTTCACCCCCCCATGTTTTGAAAAATTCAGGTTTCCAACGTCAAGGAAAGAAGGTAATTAAAAATAAACTCGACCAAAAAGCGTGCATTGGGCGGGAATCGAACCCGAATCGCTTGGCATGCGAGTATTCTACCACTGAACCACAGTTGATAATAAATAATAATATATATTTATTAAAAAAATTGTCGAGGAAAACTTGATTTATTAAACCAAATAATGCTAAAAATCAACAATAGAATTTAAAAAAAAATTACCTTGCGATAATGAGACACAAAAATACAAAAAACTTTCTACATAATAATATACTAAATGCACAACTTTTGTTATATATACAAGTATTTTATTTATAAAACTGTGAAGAAGATTCAGACGGAACCGAAACCGGTTGGTTTATGTATTCAATAAAGTTGTGGTAAAACAAAAATATTTGTATTCAAATCAAATTGTCTCTAGCAAAAAATGATTGCATCCTATCAAAAAAATAATAATAATATTTGACAGCGCGCTAGCCTTGCTAGAGATAAAATGCTGATATATAAAGCAGAGGTCTGCCACTGTCACTAGGATTCCTATTTACCTATTTAAATTCTAGCTGCTTTCTGAACCAATTCCTGATATACGGAGACTTAAGAGTTGATATCACCACATATGGCGGGGTTTGCCCGATACTCACATTTTAATTAATTCCGACGACTTCGTGAGTACAGTATCTTATTTTTCAAAAGGAAACACACGGGATGCATGTTATTTATATTTTAGATTAATAAAAATAGTACCTTACCATTAATTTTTTTTACGTTAAACGTTTTTAAAAAATTTAAAGACGTTTTTCAACTATAACATTAGCGGTAAATTTTAGGAATATATTCATCAGAATTAATTAAAATATACACCTCAGAAAAAATCGTTTTCTATGCCCAACAGAGCAATATCGACCCTACGCACTTCGAATAGACGGCGGGCGCGCCGATGTTTTATTACGTGTCTTCGTCACATATGTCATTTAAATCTTTAGTTGCCGTTCAACATTCGGCGAGACAAGACGTCTTACAGCCCGCCGCTACGGCAACTTATTTCCTCACATATTTTGTTTATTCATACGAATACTTGAATTCTAGTATTGAAATCTTCTGTTTTTTTATACTAGACTTCTTTTACGGGTAAGTAAAGGTATTATTTAATTTTTCCGCAACTTAATAGAACATGTTATTTTCTAGTATAAATTTATATTTTAAAAGCGCACAGTGTGTCATTTTAAATGAAATACGGACAGAGAAATAAATATTTAATTTTTACTGTTTTAAAGTAAATGTTCTAGAACTCTACTATCAATTCTTAATATATTTAATATTCATTATTTACATAATTTTAATTATTATAAAAAAAGATCTGCTGTGCAATTTTTTTAATGTCTGTGAAGGTATTATTTCGGAATGTGAAACAGCTGTCACGCGTAAAAACAATTTTTATGCAGAACTTTTTAGTATTTTTTTTTGTTAAATTAACGTAATTATAAATATAAATATTAATTATTTATACATGATATCCAGAAATTATTCGTACAAGAGGAAAATTGCTAAATCTAGTAGTCGTTTTAGAGAAACTTGAGTCCGAAGTAGAATTTTATATTCGAGTGATAGATACTCTCAGTATCATCCTGGAAAAATACCATTCATAATCAAAACGTTTCTTGAACTGGCTTTAGCTATGTTTGGTGACTAGATCCGAATAGCCAAGTGCTTTCCAAACCTCCTCTTCTCCATTCCCCTCCCTTCCCCACTTACTTTACCTCACAGCATACCCTGAATGGGAATGATATCGTTCCACTGTCTCAGGACAGTTGGGACTCTGGTGCATTGACGTGAAAAAAAAACCCCGTGGCTTGTTATTTAACTAAGTTTTATCAAAAATGCAAGTTGCTGTTATAATTTCTTTAATACTGTCACTGCT